>BJBW01021077.1:1879-21894 GCA_004320125.1 Scolopax mira
CTTGCATCAAGCGGAGTCCCGTCTCTCAATCGCGGCAAATTAGGTGGCAGAAATAGCTAAGAAGAGTATGACAGGACTCAGGAAAAACAAGTCTATATAAAACACAATTTTTCTGTCTTTTTCACCTTACAGATATTCTGTTCCAAGTTATATCTTGGTATATAAGACTGATTTTGCTATGCAATATATTATGGCTGGTTACAATTTGCCAAGTAGATGAAGAGAAAACCTTTTTTATCCATTTAAGGAAGCCTTTCTAGTACAGGAATGACTATTCTTAATAAATTTGACCTTTTTTACATAAAATCTCAGCTGCTACTACCCTGCACCTTATATAGAATCTTATGTATAATTATTCTTAGTCCAATTATTAAGAAAATAAGATGATCAGTGAACTATGACAGATTCTGGCTTAGGTCCCAAATGTTATCAGTTTGGCCAATTTTAATACCTGGGAAGGGCATAGAAATAGCTTTGCTTATGACAGTAATTTTGATTACCTCATGAAGAATGAGGTGAAATTTTCATACTGTGTTGGATTTATGTCTGACCTTCAGTACAAGTGGTCACAGAACAGGAGTCACCCATGATGATGGACAGATAATAAAAGTTAAAAGCAGTACAAAATCAGCCTTTTCTTAAGATTAACTTTCACTAACAGGAATACAAGACATGCTAACTCTTCCTCTGGTAACATAATCAACTTGTGAAACTGACTGAAAAGAGAGATGAAAGAAGAAATTGGTCCGTTTTGACAGAACCACTGTTTCTTCAATTAAATTAAATATGTCTATTAAGGTAATACTAATAATACCTTAAAAACAGAGTCAAATGTGGTTGAATGTCTGTACAATTAAAATATAGATTTATCTTTGTCAGTTACTAATATGAGCACTGCAAATTTTATTGCAAGGAACAGCCCTGTGTTTGCATAGGAATAGAAGCATACCCTAGTCTGCAATATTTGCAATATTTCAGGAACCATTTTTAGATTCATGTGCCACTTAGATCTCAGTTTGATTTATTCCTTTATTTTCTGTTCAATCTTGCTTCTTGATCTTTTTTTCTATATCTCAAACAACTTCCACTTTACCTATAGTTAGCACTGTACTCTGCTGCTTCTTAAGCATCTGCAGCTAGCACCATTCGGTGATTTTTGTAATAGTAGACACCTACTATGATAGATATGAATATAAAGTCAAATGTGACATCTGAAAATCTACATTTCTGAGATTTTTTACTTTGTAATGATGCCTCTATAACTGCTCAAACTGAAACATTTTCTCTAAATATAGAGAAATCAAAATGTCAAAACTTTTCAAAAACTTTTTAATTTCTATGTTGTTGAAGCAAATTTAGCATATACTGTTTATACATGGAAATAAACAGGTATGATATGAATCATTAGTCAAAATCAAGCCATTCCATCTAACATATATTAAAACTTAATTAAAAATTATTTCCATGTTTCAGATATGAAGGGATCACCATTGTAAAAATCCTTCCTCCATTGCTACATAAGTCAAATACTAGATACTTATTTCCATATTTATTCTATAAAACTTAAATTCATTATGTATCAAGCTTTATGTAAATCTGAGCCCCTAAGATCATGTCCATTGATAATAACGGCAATATTCTAAACTTTTCTATTTAATTTGTGTAGGTACAGTAATTTCCTGTTATTTTCGATTATTATACTGCCACTGGAATAAGAGGAATGTGGAAGCACTTATTCTGGCTGTCCCTTTTAATCCCTCTCTATATATTTGTTACTCAGAGTTTTCAACTACTTCTTTTAAGAAACTATTTTTGTGTTTTCATTTCTCTCGCCTATTCTTGTACTATTGTCCTGATAACATGATTATTTCATACTAGATTGAAATATTATATTAATCATTGCATAACAGGTTACATAACTTGTTTGCTATTTGTTTCTGGCTCAAACTCAACTTTTCTAGAAAATGCACTTAGAGTTCAAGTTTGGATTATAAATTAATGGACCACTGTATTAATGCATCAAAATGTTTTGGTAATCATTCTGTTGTAGTTTTGGAAACAAAGTTCTTGAAAAAACATTTTGTCTGTTTTATCTTACAATCTCATCATTTTAGCTACTCAGGAAAATAAAATACTCTAACAACATAAGGAATCAGAAATGTTAAACAAAAAATAACTATCATAACAAAAAGATGCAAAACATTAATTAATACAGATACTGATATACAATATCTTTGGGAATAAAAAGTGAGAAGCAAGTTCTGTTGCAATGCAAATAATAAATTAATAATGAAATGCAAATTATAAGTACCAGAAAAGGGGGTAAAGTCAACAAGAGTCAGGCATTATTAATTTAAATTCCTTTATCTGAATGCCTAATCTGATTTATAATGCTGTTTTCAAAGACATTGAGCACCAGCAACTCCATTTAAATTGTATGTCTTCTGTAAAATGGAAGGTCAAGTTGAGTTTGCCTGATACAGACAGATTTAAATATTTTATGTAAACACACAGCTTCTAAAACTTTGATCTGAATAGAATGTCACTTTGTTATAAAGAAGTATATACAGAACAAAAGGAAAACAGAATAAGAAGTATGTGTGCACAACTGGTATCTTCTTAGTCAGGGTTTTGGCCTAAACCCTGTTTCTTCAACTGTCCAAAAGCTTCTGCCATGCTTTTCTGATTAAGTTAGGAAATTTTAAAAAAGGACTTGAAAAGTTCAGGGGACTTTCAAGACATAGAATCTCTGATAAAAGCTTCCACTTTCTTACACACCATGTTGTGAATGTTACATTTTCTTTTATTTTCTGTTATCTATGTGAAAAGGGTAGGTTTCAGGATGCCACATATTAAAAGCGGTGGCTGGATGAAAGTACTTATGGAATCTCTTCTCTGTTAACCTTTCTTGATGATCAACAGTTCCACAGTCAACAGAAAATTAATAGTGTTCCCAGGAATAGGGAAGGAATCAAGGTTACTGATTAAAAAACCAAAACTGGTCATTCTCCTTTATCATACAGGATGTTATCAAAACTGTTATTTGGTAATCAGAAGGCAGCTGGTCTATGATATGGAGAGAACAATCTGTGGAAACTCGGTGAACAAACAACAAAATTCACAGTTTTAATGGAATAATGGGTGGAATTGGTCTGGCCAAGCTTACAGATTTTAGGATAATCTGGTACTCTAAACCTTAAGAGGCTTTAGTAACGTATTTTTCAATTTCTGGGGATTACCCAGTAGCCTGAATGCAAGCACATTTCTGCCAAGCCAGTGTTCTAACCCCAGCATTTAAAAAAAAAGCATTTTACTACACAACTAGAAGTCATGTTTTGAATAGTGTAGTCATAGTCCCAAGTGACTGTTCTAAAGTAATTTTTTTAATGTAGCAGTGATATGTCTATAACTGATAGATATTAACAGCAAATAGTCAAATAGTTAGCAGAGAATTTCAGACAGTTATATATAATATGTTTTATATATAATATAATGTAATGTAATATTATATATATAATTATAAATACACGTATGTGCATATATATATGAATATCTTATTATATTCTCATAAGAACCCATTACGTTATGTTATCAGGAAGTCCCATCCTAAAGTCTGATAAAAGAGATCTTCAAAGCAGTTGAAAGTAGTATGTCAGAGGTATAAACACAAATCATCAGTGGTCATTTCGTGTTTTTACCATTGATAAAACTGTCTTTGAAACTTAGAAAGAGAACAAGGGAAAAATATCCAACCTAAGTAAAACTTACCACATAAGGTAAAATTTGGATAGAACATAGACTTCAAGCACCAGTGAGGAAAGACCAAGTAGATGGACTGTGTTAGCAAATGTGTAAAAGTAGCCCAAAAGAACACAAATGCAAGGAGGAGGAAGAAACTCCTGCATTGACCATAGGACATTGAGGGACAGTGGAAGTAAAAGTGTAATGTTTCTATGTATTGCTTTTAAATGTATTATTGTTGTGAATGAGATATAATAATTGTATAACTTGTCCTGTAAGACTTAGTATCACTTTAATTAGATGAATAATTATTTTTTGTTAAGACTGTGAGGACATTAATTAGACTACTAATAGATTCTTAGCTTTGTGTATTAGGTGTGCTTTTTTGGCTCAAGTGAGCTATAAGGTGTTTTCGTCAAGTTCCACACCCTTGAGCGTTGGTTATGATTTGGATGCAATAGCAGAACTCAGAAATTTACTTTATATTACTCTGAAGAGTCTTACTAGTTCTTCAGTCTCTTCTTAAAGAGCACCTGTGATGCTTAACAGAGTGCTTGCATCCACATGCCATGAAGTAAAAGGCTCTAGTTTAAAATGGAAAAAGGAGTTAAGACTTTCGTTTTTAACATGAGATAGTGCTTTAACGTCTTAACAACTACTACATATTCAGTTCCATATTCTTTAGTTATTTATGTGGAAAGAGATAGCCTTGTTCATATTAAAACGATAAATTAATTTAGCAAAATAAAACTAATTTTTTTTAAATTAAGATATGTACCTAACTATAAGGAGGACCAGGTAGGCTTTGATATAATCTGGTGGAGAGTTAATCAGCAGGAAACCTTATCTTGCATTGATGAAGTTAGGCACCCTGCAAACAAGGAATTGACTTCTTTCAAATATAGGCGGATAAAGGCATGAAAACATAAAGTATAAGCACAATTAGCAGTTCAGTATGGATACTAAATATTTTAATGGTCAAAGCAATAAATTCTTTAAAAAATCATACTGTAATGCCTATGACTCAACCTTTTAATTTTTATAATCAAAGACTGTTTTCAGGTTGAACATATAAAAGAACCATTACTACCTATCTTAGTAAGCCTTAAAAATCTCATTTCTAAAGTAAATTTCTCATCAGAATTCCATTAAAAAATAATAGGAATTGGAAGGAGGGGATAGTGTATTTTAAAAATCTCTTTAAATAAAATAACTAAAGGTTCTGTTCCTCACTCCAGCTCAGTGGGAGTGCTGCTTAGATAAGGACTGGAGGGTAGGATCAAAGATTATATTTCTATTCCAGTCTATGTTCATTTCAATTGCTAAATTTGAATAAAGCTTACTTAAAACTACTTTTTATAAATATGAAATTTACAGTAATGTCAAATAAATATAAGATATAAATTCAATCTATAGTAACTTTAGTAGTGCTTCCAAAGTACTAATAAATCATTTCTGCTATGTGTTTTAAATGAGGGGGTTTTATTTTCCAACATGGTAAGTATGTAAAAAGTCAGTCCTGTCTATCAGTCAACTGTACCATCATTTGTAGATAGGGGTTCAGGAAATGATGGAATAAGCAGAGCTGACATGCCTAATGTTTCCTACTTGAGTTTTTCATGAGAAAAGGGCAGTGCAGTAAAGACTGATGATTATAATTCAACTATGCCCTGTAGTGCCCTTCTAAAAATTGTGGATCTGCAAAATGACTTCTCAGTTGGAAAAGCAGGAAAGGGTGGTCATTAAAGGACCTCTCTAGCTCCATTTTTCACAATTTCAGGAAAAAATATTCTTTGAAAAAACTCATTAAAAGTCTAAACTTCAAATAAAAATTGTGGTTGCATCAAAAATTCTGATAAAATTTTCTGTAAGAGAAAAGATGCAATTATTCTATCATAATGTATAGTTTCCAAAATGTATATTAACAATTTATACTTCATTTGATATATATAATTCATATTTAAATGGACATCTAATAGTTTATAAATAAAAATATGCGATTTTGTCTAGTTATAAAGCAGGTATGTAGAATATTATTGGAAATTTAAAGTGCAAACTCGTAAGTATATATTTTTCCAAAATATTTTCTTTTTCAGAATATTTAAGAAGTTAGATTCACTTTTGAATACAGAATTAAAATAACATTAAGATTGTTGTTTTATGTGGAATTAAAATACTTCAAATTCTTTACTGGCTTTTCATCCTATTGTTTACTCTGGGATATTGCAGTACTACACAATTGAAGTCTTATACTAGCTTATTCTGACCTTATATGAATTTGAACCTTGCAGAGTTTTAAGAAAAAGAGTTATGAAAAGGGTATTTACTATTTGCTTTCTATTACAATCATGCAATTTTAGTATTTACGTATACTTGTCATTTTAGCAATTCATATGTTTTTAAACAAACCTGATCTCCTTCTATGCTTGACAAACCTGATCTCTTTCTCTGACAAAGTGGTGGATGAGGGAAAGGCTTTGGATGTTGCTTATCTGGACTTCAGCAGGGTCAGTGATACAAGTCTCCCACAGTATCCTCCTGGAAAAACTGATTGCCCCTGGCTTGCATGGGAGTTCTCTCCACTGGGTTAAAAGCTGGCTGGAGGGAGGGATGGGCCCAGAGAGTGGTGGTGAATGCAGATAAATCCAGTTAGTGGCTGGTCACAAGTGATGTTCCCCAGGGCCCAGTATTTGGGCTTGTTCTCCTTAATATCTTTATCAATGATGTGGATGAGGTGATAGAGTGTACCCTCCGTAAATTTGCAGACAACACCAAATTAGGCAGGAGTGTTGATCTGCTTTCGAGTAGAAACAAGAGGGATCTGGACAGGATGGATCAATGGGCCCAGGCCAGTGGTATGAGACTCAACAAGGCCATGTGCCGAATCCTGCACTTGGGTCACAACTAGGTAAGGATCTGGCCTATAAACATGGATTCTGCTGTATATGCTAATAAAAACTACAGTCATAGGAATGGTGATTAAACTTCTTATTTTCTTTTTCCTCTCACTTGGAGAAACTGCCCGATCTCTTAATTTACCATTTTATCCTGGATAATGCTCTACTGTCTTTCTTTTTTATAGACCTAAACTCTCCATCAGTAATCACAGTGGCATAAGTATTTAACTAAACTGAGTTTCAGAAGAATAAAATTTGTCTAAGATTTTATATTTCTTTCTGACATAATATTCTTATTTTCAGTTGACCTCTATTTAATATAGCTAGC
The DNA here is from genome assembly GCA_004320125.1 of Scolopax mira. Classification (NCBI taxonomy): domain Eukaryota; kingdom Metazoa; phylum Chordata; class Aves; order Charadriiformes; family Scolopacidae; genus Scolopax; species Scolopax mira. The sequence continues at coordinate 8,846 of BJBW01021077.1, forward strand.
CTGTTGTACAATGTTCACCAAAAATTATTTAAATCTGCAAGCCAAAATTTGCTATTTTGCATTTACTAAAAAAACCCATCATTTAGATTAAAACCTAATCATATCAGTAAATTAGAACTTTACAGAAATGTTCCAGTTACTGGAAATCTGCGTCCAAATAAGATTGCAGCTGTCTTGAAACTAAACAGGTGTTAAATGATGGGAGGGGGTAATAAAGTAGCAGGTTAGTGTCACTCTGTGGAGCCCTAGATGAACTCTATTTAAATTTTCTCTTCCCTTTAAAATCGTTATTTAACAAAGAAACCATACAGAGATAATGTGAGACAAGTGAATCTGTGCACCATGTACTCTGCTTCTAAGCAATGGTATAAGCACTAAGAACACTTTGTAATATTATCAGGATTTTGATGATTATCCTGGTTTTGCTTCAGTTTCTTTTCTAATGAATTAGCTAGTCCCATTTATTTTTACAAAAGCAAAAGACAATTTTTTATTTTTTTTAGAAAGTAATGTGTTTTTCCACAATTTATGATTAAATAATAACTTAACAGGATCTGGGGTGCTGCTAGGGAATTGTTAACATTTAATTAGTTTCTAGCCCAAAATGTTAAAAATGGTTAATCTTAGAGTTCATAAAAGCTGTAAAAGTTTGTTGGTTTTGGTTTTTTTGTTTGTTTTGGCTTTGTTTTATTGTTTGGGGTGGGGTGGGGTTTGTTTTTCTTTGTTTTGCTTTGTTTTATTAATGCTTTAATGCTGGCATTCTTAATAGAAATTCCATAGTATTCATTACTTAGTTCTGGAAAAACTATTAACTTTCCAACAAGGCTTAGCTTCATGTTTATAAAATAATTTACCTAAAGAACTAACTCAAATCCTACCCTGTAACAGAAAGTTTAATTGCTCCTGTGTATGTTGTAATAAATTGTGCAATATAAACTGAATAATGTATTAATTCCAAATGTTATTTCACTCTATAGTTTCCAGATAGTGGTATTTGAAAATCTTCAAAATATTACTTCATTTTGAAAATAATACAAACTTCTGATCCAAAACACTTCTGGAGGCTGGTCACATTATAAATTCTGTACAGTATTGCACAATAGGACAGCTGTTGGGCAGCTGTCTATAAGTACAATGATGATTTGATTACTGGCAGAAATTATTAAAATTATTACTGGCAGAAATTATTAAAATAATTAGCCATGCAACGTGGTTTTGTAGGAAGAGTATGGCCAGCAGGTTGAGAGAGGTTATCCTCCCCCTCTACTCTGCCCTGGTGTGGCCCCATCTGGAGTACTGTGTCCAATTCTGGGCTCCCCAGTTCAAGAAGAACAGACAACTACTGGAAAGGGTACAGCAGAGGACCACAAAGATGATTAGGCATCCCTTACGAGGAGAGGCTGAGGGACTTGGATCTTTTTAGTGTAGAGAAGACTTAGGGGGGATCTGATCAATGTTTATAGATGCTTAAAGGGTGGGTGTCAAGAGGACGGGGCTGGTCTTTTTTCAGTGTTGCCCAGGGATAGGACAAAAGGAAATGGGCACAAACTTGAACATGAGAAGTTTCACCTAAACATGAGGGGTAACTTCTTAATTTCGAGGGTGGTAGAGCCCTGGAACAGGCTGCCCAAGGAGGTGGTGGAGTCTCCTTCTTTGGAGATGTTCAAAACCCTCCCGGACAAGTTCCTGTGCAACCTGCTCTAGGTAGACCTGCTCTGGCAGGCAGGTTGGACTAGATGATCTCTGGACATCCCTTCCAACCCCATGTGATTGTGTGATTGTGTAATTCTGTGATTATTAGGGCTGGGTGAAAAGGAAGCTTAAATCAGGTATCAAAAGAGATTTGATAACCCAATATTTATTAAATATTTATATTACTTATAAATAATTATTTATTTACTTGATAATCCATTATTTCTTAAAATAAATGATCCTGTAAGTTAAAATAACTAATAAGTGTTTCAATGGAAATAAACAGATTCTATGTATATAAATTATGAAAATTTGCTAGGTATTTGAAATAGAAACTGAGAGACTGTTTTTACTCCTTGTAACAAAAAAAGATGGTTATAAAACTGAAAGCTAAAATCCTTCTCCTTTTTCTGTCTATCATCTCATCAGCATTACTTTGCAAATCTATCTGGATTCAGAAATGTTCAGACTCTTTGCCTCAATATGCTTATTTGGGATAACAATGGAGTTATGTTCAAAAAGTAGAAGTCAGAAGGGCAAGATAAGAGAAATGGATTGTCTGGCCATAGTTTGCTCCCTTTATGTTTTGTCAAGAACAAAACTGTGTGCATGTGATCTCCAAATACAACTGTTTTCTCTCTTTGGATTTGCAATACACTGCTTTGGTACAGTAGCCTCTTTGGTGTGAGAAACGTATCTTTGAAAATCCTGCTTTGCAGCATGCACTTTCCCAGGCAGTTTATCATTTCCCACTGTTAATCAATCTTCTGGAAATGATACAGTTCTGAACACTCCCCAGGAACTTGGTGTGTATGATTCTCACATGTTGAACTTATTTACCATTGTCCCTCCTGCACTCCGTACCTGCTGCGTTGGAGTTGTTTCAGTTCTGGTACCTGGGAGTCAAGAGATCATACAAAGTATCTAAGTAAATTCAACAGCTTAAAAATATTTATTATTTCTTGCAGTTCCAGGAATGTTTGGTAATAGTTCAAAAAAGTAGCCTGAGAAAAGAATGCTTGCATTTGATTTTACTGTAACTTCAGCAATTGAACTCACTTCCTTATTTCCAACCAACCCTATAACTTTATTTTTTTAACTTATAAATAAATGGAGTCCTGGTGTTTTACATAAAGTAACTTCCTTATTATATTTTTTTTTACAGCTACCTTGGAGGCATGTCTTCCTGCATGGCAATTTGTAGGTCAAAACAAATCCTTGGCTTAGTCATGTTTCTTTTGTTCCTTAAGGAAAATGAACTTGTAACAAACAGTTGACTATTGCACACAATTATATCCCAGGGTTTAAGCAATAACTTTTTCTGTCTCTCTTACTGAACCACTAGGTTTCAACTTACCCAGAATTGAGGCTGTCAGCTACTTTGTGGCGTAAAAAGTTAAAAACAAGTGTGCTCATAAAACAGAAAGGAAGACTTGTTAGAATCTTATTTCTGTAACAAGAAGTTCTTTATTTCATAGTTAGATTATCAATTGACTCGGTGAAATATAAGCTAATTTCTTGTTTATAGCAGGCTAAAAGCAATATTTCTCCTGATAATTTAAAGCCATAAGAAGGAAAACCTTGTTTGATTAAAATCTCTGTGCTATGGCCCATATGGGCATGTATCTGGGCCCAAGAGAAATCTTACTGATTTCACTGCTACTGATTTCATCACAACTGATTTGGAACTGATTGCATTTTATTTTTGCCACACAAGAAAGCATAAAGTTGATTTAAATGAAGGTCCATTTAAAGAGCGAAAGTAAGACATGGGGACATTAACGCAAAAGAGAAAGGATCTTCAATCATGTCTATAGATACCACTGCAAAGAAGGGAATTAGCTGTTCCCCAAAGGGTTATGGCACAATGTGACAAGATAGCTTATGGAGGCTCTTCTAGTTTTATGGGTCTTTTAGTTAAAAGTCCAGCAGAGTTTAGCTGTACTCATACATCTGCAAGACGTCCTCCCACAGGCGATACATTTGCAAGATTCAGAATTTTGTTTTTTATTTTTATTAACAATTAAAACATGTTTGCTTGTAAGTTTTGTTGAGAGGATGTTACTATGTATGAAAACAATAGAACGGGTTCTGAATAAACAGTATTAAAATTCACAAATACACTTTGCTTCTCTTTGGCTTCTAAAATGAATTCTCAGTTGTGCCATGAGTAAAATATGTTTCACAGCCTGTTCAAGTCAAGCAGTAATGGCTTGGCTTGATTTAAAACAACTGTTTGTCAAGATGAGTTAGTGGTAGTGAAACTTGCTTAATCAGTTAACTGGTATATCAAAAATGAGTAATATTGTTCAAAAGTAATTTGCTGTGGACTGCAGGCACTCCAAATGATCTTCAACATGAGCTTTGAAAATTAACCTTGAATATGAAGTGTGAACATTTCTTGCAGTATTTTTCACTCTAGCCTAATAGAAACAATAGACATCTAAGCACTTCCCTTTCTTTTAGTAAATGTTATTCACATAAATGTTCCCAAGGGCTTTAAATTCAACTTTAAGATGTGTTTTCACGACTATCTCTACAAATCCTATTATCCTGCTAACATGTCATACCTAAATATAAAGACATCTATAAAACCTGGTGCTTTTTTAACCATTGCTGCATTGTTTCAGCCTTTTATTTTTCTCTGGACTTCCACACTCTTTCATTAATTTATTAAAATCAAGATTGCAACTATTTGATTTCAGTTCCAAGGAAGATAGGACATATGGTAAATTGTCTCATCAGATTAAACATTTTAACTGGGTTATATTTATTTTATTCTTTTAATCTCTAAATATCAGTCTCTATGGTTTGCTTTGTTTTGGGTTTGGTTTTTTTTGTTTTGTGTGTTTGATTCTAGTGACCCTTACAAAAGACAGACACATCAGTAAATACTATGGAAGGGGATTTTTCAGTTTTGTCAGACCATTTTGTAATACCATGACTAATTTAAAATCTCCAATAATTCTTAGGTCATGAATTGTGACTATTTTTTAGGCAGTTCATAATAACTAACATGTTAAAACAGAAATAAGTAAAATGACATATTTATTTCTGTTTATTTTTTCCTCAGTCTTCCAGTGTCATTTTTTCAGATCATTTTGTTGCTGCCTGAAAATATTTCTAATCTTTCACTACAGTGTTCACAGAGAAAATCCATTGAAATAAATTCAATGGTTGGAGAACTCTAAATGCTAATTTGTGAAATTTTTCAATCTGTAAAGAAAGTTAGCCTATTTTTCTTACAAACATCTTAGTAAGATATGCCATAATTATTTTTAAATACTTTAACCATGTTTTTTCATTCAGCTGCTAGCTTTGTAATTGCATTTAAGATGTTCACCTGCCAAATCACATTCTCTCTGGGCCACAGTGGTTACGCCTCACAGGTTATTTTCTGTGGACTTTTATGGCTTTCTTTTTATTTTCTGAGGAAGGTTTTAATATAAAATGCAAAATCTAGTGTTCATTTTTACTAAAATTTTAAATTATTATCACTTTGCTTATAAGCTCCACAGGGTTTTTATAGAGGAACTCAGAAATAATTGTCAGATGTACGGTAAATGAATCAGTTAAATCCATTATCACTCAGTAATATATATGACCAGTCTGAGTGATTTGAATTCAGTTTATAAAAGTATTCATATCCAGTATGGACAGGTTTAAAGAGAGTGTCAGCAGGACTTGCGCCAGGGAGTAAGAGAGAGGCAGTGCTCAGAAGAGTCAAATCAATTCCCAAATAACCAGACAATGAGTGAGTGGGGAAACACTGACTAGCACTTTGGGTAAAATATGGCAGAGTGAACTGGGATGTGCAACGTGAATTTTTTTAAAAGAAAGTGGATTCACTTGGTTATTGTTACCTCTGGTATGTGACAGTCATGCCTGTGGCTCTCACCATACTGGCGACTAAAAAAACATTTACAAAGGGAAAGATCATCAGAGAATAGCAGACCTCATGGGGATTTTTGGGTTTGGTTTTGTTTTCCGCATCTTAAGTCTTTCTTTAAAGAGGGATTCAGAAAGGATATATCTGTAAATTGTCCTAGAAGATAATCCTTCCACATCCAAGTTTATTTTAATCTATTTGTTAAATAGAGCAATCTACTTCATGGATCTGTCACTGAGCTGCTTTCTGATAATCTGTGTAGTGTTTCAAGGTAACCTTTTTTCTTCTGTGTGAAAAACAGATTTTGATTTAGTGGTGTAAGGGTCAGAAACAGAAGCACTGAAGCAAATCTATGCTTTATTTCCTTAGGCTGAGTTACCCAATCTAGATTACAATGAAAAAGCTCAATAGCTCGCTAACATAATGCAGAAGTAGTAGCATCTGAATCCAGTTGAATTCATTACAACCAGTTCAGAATTTCCCAGTACATGAAGTGTATTTCCCTTCTGTAAGAAAACCTTTAAACTTTTAAAAACTGTGCTATGCTACTTCTGTCAAGACTAGGTAAGAGGACTCAAGTGAGGCAACAGTAGAATCTCCTCTTTTTGTGGTATAATAACTCTTCTTTCCCTCTAGCAAATCTTAGCATTCTCTTCCAGTCAGCAGTGTCAGTTAGTGTTAGCAACAAGGGAGCCACACTTCCCACGTGGTACTCTGACTTCTTCAGCAGGATTCTACAGTGCATATATGTGTTGCATGAGTTATTCTCCAAATCAATAGTCAGAAGATATGAGAGCTTTAAATATTAAGGCAGGTATGTCAGCACACTCCATCGCAGCAGGAAAGCTAAGAGACCGACAGGTTTGGTTCAGTGTGGTTTCCAGCCAGTTTCTCACATATGTGAATATTTTAAAGCGGGTTTTCTTTGCAACCTTTCTTCTTCCTCAACAGCTTTCTCTCTTACCTCTGTGTTTTCTGTTCACTTCTTTCTGGCCATTCTTCCATTTACTGGTCCAATATTTCTTTAGAAGACATTTCTATGACCAGATATTGAGAGAATTGGAAAAACACAAAGAAAGTTCAAGGCTGCAGGCTGAGTATAGTTAATGTCCCTTTCTTGCATTTTCTTTAGCATTTTCAGGTGCAAGATAAGTTACTTTTATGTATAAATTGTACAGATATATATATATATTTGGGTCTCTTTCTGTCCATAAGTGTGCAAAATATACCACTTATTAAAAGACTTGCAACTATTGGTTTTATTCTGACCTTGTAGTCTTCTGTATTAATGTTTTCTTTTATGGACTAAATTATGCAATATTTTCAACCAATTTTTCTGATTTGCATGTGGGACAATAATTTGCTCTAAAACATGGATTACTTTCAATGGCAAAAAAATGCCTGTTTTGGCACTTTTGACTACTTCTAGTCTTACTTTAAAAGCAGCAGAAGCCTGACTCCTCCTGAACACCTTCCTCATAGGGACTGACTGCTTAAATTATATATAAAAACAGATATGTAAATGCATTTTTTACTATGTCTCAATTTTTACTTTCACCATATTTTTAAAATCTTAGATATTCTGCTTGTGGAGTTTTGTTTTGTTTTACACAAAAGAGATTTAATTTTCTTTCATCTGCATGTGAATCCCCCTTTTCTAGATCTTCATTAAAATTAATAAATTTTAAAAATACCATTACTAACATTGATAACACAGATAAATAAAAAGCTTCTTGAGTAAACATGTTCCCATTAAATAACTATCTGACAGAGTTTTCTGGTAGTTTTGTTGTTATATTTTTCACCTTTTCAAGTAAATATTTAAGCTTGGTTCATAAGCCATGGGAACAGCTAGCATGTTCTTTTAAAGGCAGGAAATTAATTATTGATATATCTTTTACTTAAGTATGACAACCTAAATGTATCTGTCCTCAAAGCAACTAATAAAATCAATTCAGCTACTTATTTTATCAGCTAAACATAATAGAGAATTTCAGGTTCTCTTAATGAAGCAAATGGTCATATCCCAACCTAAACAACATATAAGGACTCTGAGACATAGAGCAAGTACAGTAGCTAGGTTTTCACTATCATAACAGTAAAACAGAAATCTAGAACACCAAAAATGAGGATTTTCCCAGGGTGTTTTATCTCTTCTCTAAAACCTTCATTAGTTATTCCTAGATATGCTTTGTTTAAGCAAGTGGACTGGATACACAGTTAGTTTAATTCTGAAATTCAGTTTTGCTTTTCTTAGGTTTATGGTCTATAATACTTGAATAAGTACTTGAATATTACTTAACTGCTAAATAGTTGGCATTTAATAAGTAACTAATTGACACTGCATTAAATAGTTAAACATGGCATCTTAAAGGCTAATGAACATCTAACATAGAACCTTTTCAGAAGACATTAATAATATACACTAGACATTAATAAACTTGTGTGTGTGAGATTTTTAAATTTCAAGTATGTGCAAGATTAAATGTCCAGTTGCTTTAAGGAGAGAAAACATTAGATATTCCTGACAACGTCAATTTTAAAGCAGGTAGCTATAAACAACTATGTAGATTCTGATCCACAATTCTTATCTTTTACATTTATATTTGTATGTGCATATACATGTGTAGGAATTTGTTTTGCTCTGAGCAATGAAAGGACTGTAGTGGCATGGAATAAAATATCTTTGCTTTGCCCTCTTGCTTTGCCATCATGAAAAAAAACAAACATGATTTCTTAATAGGTCCAAGAACTCACTGAAACAATACATTTATAAAAGGGACCAAGTGGAGAGTATGGTTCCATTGCCACTGTATGTACTTCTGTACCATGATGAGCTGGCACAGAGTATCCCCACCACACTACCTCCTTTTCCTTCCCAAGAAAGAAATAAAGGTAGACTAACTCAATGTTATATCTGAGCTAATTAAGTAATCTCCACTTAATGATTTCCAACTTTCTTAAAATGTCATTTTGAATTACTTCTGCAAGATCCTGACTCTCACTCTCTACCTGACTGCAAAATAGTGACTCTGACTATCTAAATATTTGATGGTAAATCACAGTGATTCAGGTGCCTTTATAAAAGATGGATATATGTCCTTCAGTCTGAAGAAAGTTAATTTTTAACTGGCATTAATTAATTTTCTAATCAAATTGTCATACATTTAATTTCAAATTATTCTCTCTGATAAAAACTGATGTGAAGTTTTCTTCTAGTTCTGCAATCTTACTGTTCTACAATCAGAAATCTCTCCCTCTATGCAAATTTTTTAATCATTAGTCTCAAGGACCAAAAAGAGGCATCTTGAAATATCAAAGGATTTTTTGTTTTCATCAACAATAACAGGATTCCCATTTTTGCTGGACAGTTACAAAGCCAGCTTTAATATTTAATTAAATATTTTCCAGTAGATGGCAGCATTTTACAGTGATTGGAAATTCTGACTGGTACCTGCAAAGATTGCTGAAAGGTTGTTACACCTTTCCTCTGAAAATGAAGATTAAAATGTGTTTATAACTTTGCTGTTTCAAATTTCCTTTATGTATAGGAAATGTCTATGTCTAAATACAAATGAAAAGGATAAATGCTGCAGTTGCTTCATTTGATACTATCTGAAGTCAAGATAATTTGAAGTTTTAATGCTATTCAGATGATTGGGGAACAGATATTGGAAAACTTCAGTGACGTGGCTGAGACTTGGATTTCACAGTATTAGAATTTAGATCCATATTTTATTTCAGAGCACTCATGCAAGAGGAAACATGCTTCTCCACATTTCCTCAGAATTTGTATCCTTGCACTTACTTTAAATATTCAGTTTATTAGGATGTGATCCTTACCCATCCCTAATGCAAATTCATTAAGTATAATATTTCACATATCTAATATACTTGCATATGATTACTGTAATTCAGAATTTTAAGTACATCCCCAGAAAGAAGACCAGGACTTTTAGCATATGTGAAGCAATATGTGCACAATGTACTCTATTTTCTCAAGCTTTTACTGCACCCTCCCATCTTTCTAGCTTTCAGTGTCACCTACACACCTTGTACTTTGAGAACAACAAGGATTTTTACTTGTGTATTTGGTGAGACAGGATTTGGTGAAAAGAGGTGCTATCTTTTAAGAGAGCTATGTCTAAGTAAATATATAGATCAAACATGACCCACCAAATGACGAAATAAAACAAAGTACAGACAAAGAATTTCAAGTGGGTGTAATGTTTTCATTTTATGAACATTTTAGTGGAAAATCTTGTGTCTTCTTGACACTTAAGATATTCCAGTGCATTCAGTTCTGTTCTGAAAAGATAAGGGAATTCCAGCACCATTTAGTTAACCTTAAAAGAAATACACCTGAAGTCCTGGAACTTGACAGGAAATAGATGTAGGCATGGATGGTGTTCCTAGGAAACATTTAAATCTGAGGATGAATGCTCCTATGTAGAATGCTACGGTAGACTTTGGGTGTTTATATATTTATTTATTTATCTAAATTATTTTTAAATGGCTTGACTAAATTAGACACTCTATATCAAGAATGCTGTGTCCAGTGCTGGATACTCCAGTAAAAGAAAGAGTCCAGTAAAAGGTCAAGAAGATGATTAAGGGACTGAAGCACCTGCTATATGAAATTATGAGAATGCTCACAGAGCTCTTATTTGTGTGTGTAAATACTCAAAGAGAGGGAGTAAAGAAGGCAAAGCCAGGCTCTTTCCAGTGGTGTTCAATGACGGGACACAAGGCAATTGGCACAAACTAGAAAAAAAATGAAATTCCATTTAAAGACAAAAAAATCCCTTTTCACTGTGAGGGTGGCCAAGTACTGGAATAGGTTGCCCAGGGAGGTTGTGGAGCCTTCATCTGTGGAGATATTCAAAGCCCTAGAATACAAAATTATATTATTTGATAAAGTACATAATCCTCAAATCCTTTATTAGTTTAATTATATCACATATTAAAAGACAATGCTGCCCTTGCATTCCCTGTCTAGCTTACTTGTGGCAAGCTTTTATATTTTTATTGATAAATTCAAAAATCTAATTTAGGGGATCTAGGATGAGTTTAAAATGTTCAAAAGGGTGGAGACGAGGGTCTGATACTTGCCTTTGGCAAGGTAAAACTGGTACAATTTAGTGAAGTGGAGAACAGGACTGTAAGATTTAAAACTAGATGAAAAAACACAACTATTTTTGTTAGAGCTTATCTGTGGAGTGACCCTCACTCCTCCATTAGGGCATCATTGCCTTCTCTACTCTGTTTTCTGTAGAGTGGATCAATATTCTGTCTTGCTCTTTCTTAAAACATAAACTCCAGTTTATTTTTACTTTATAGGAAATCAGACAATGTGAGGAATTTGTTCTATTTTCCTTTTTTCTACAAGTTGCTTTTAATAAAATGGTGACTGGAAAGTCAAAGTTCCTCAATTCTTATGTGAAAATCCCAAAAAACAGGAAATAACATGAGAATAGAAGAGATGTTTTATTGATCTAGGTGTCTGAAAACTTATTTGAAGATACTGAATGTGTTGTCTTGTTTTATCAAACAGGACGTAAAAGAAACTATTAAAATAACTAAGAAGGCTCACTATATTTTGCTCATTCAATCTATTAATTTCAATGCATATATACTAAAGGTGCTGTTCAACGACTTTCATGTAAAAGGTAATTAACCGTGGCCAATTCTAATACTGTTTTCAAGGAAAGGTGCAGTAGGTGCTTATCAAGTGTCGTGGTTTAATGCAAGCTGTCAACCAGGACCATGAAGAAGCTCACTCACTGCCCCTTCAGGGGGGTGGGGGAGGGAATCAAAAGAGTAAAAGTGAGAAAACTTGTGGGTTGAGATAAATACAGTTTAATAGGTAAAGAAAAAGCTGCACATGCAAGCAAAGCAAACCAAGGAATTAATTCACTAGTTCCCATCATCACATATGTGTTCAGACATCTCCAGGAAGCTGGGCTCCATTGCATATAATAGTTACTTGGGCAGACAAACACCTTCACTCCAAACATGCTCCTCCTGCCAGTTTTGTATGCTGAGCATGACACCATATGGTCACTTGGTCAGTTTGGGTCAGGTGTCCTTGCTGTGTCTCCTGCCAACTTTTTGTGCACTCCAAGCCTACTTGCTGATGGGGGTATATGGAGAGCAGAAAAAAGGCCTTGACTGCTCAGCCACAACTAAAAACATCAGTGTTTTACCAACAATATTCTCATTCCAAATCCAAAATACAGCACCAGACCAGCTGCCAGTAAGAAAGCCAACTCTATCCCATACAAAACCATGACATCAAGTTAAAGTATTAAGAAACAAACTTTCATAAATATTCATGCTCTAAGTTTCTTTGAAATACAGTAATTATATATGCACTAAAGATTTTAGCTTTATATTTGTCTTTTAGGTGGGGTAAATGCATTGTATCCCATTAAATGTCATCATAAAACCATTCAGTCACCTTGGAATTTTAGATATTTATCTAAAATTATTAATTTATTCAGAAAGGGCTTACTCAGTTGTTTATATTCCAGATTTATTACTTTCTGAACAAAATACCCCACTTGTATAAGTCATCGAAACTCCACAACCTTCAGTGTTAGAGTCTGGATTGATGCTACCAGGGGAGTCAAGCTGTCTATTACTATTAATATCTACTTATTTTGCATCTGGGTTGACCCCAGGTATTGGACAATAACAAAAGAACTGGGAGCAAATGCCGTCTACTGAAAATGACACACTTTTTTTATTATTGCCCTAAGTATTTCATTGTCTGACTTATGAAGATTTTTTTTTCATGGAGAGCCCCATGTAAAGGACCCTTATAGTGCTTAAGAAACTCTTTTCTATCTTAACTTTCCTTGACAGGCAACAATATTTTATTACCAGGAATTGGTTTTCAGTTGTTTTCTGTTCCACAAATTTTAAGGGAGACATACACGCTAGGTAAAATTTTCTGTTGCTACTCATAACAGCCTATAGATTTGCCTTTGTTTAGCTTCTTTGCTTTATCCAGCTTATTTTTACATTTGAAACATGTGTCATCTCAAACTGTTCAACAGTTATGAAGCAAAAAATTGCTTAAACAACAACTAGACAATCTTAGTAAGTGTAGCTATTGCATGCTATATGTCATTGCCAATTTTTTACTTAAAAAACCTAAAAAGAATGTTCCTTTTTACTTTGAAAACTGAAACTAAACAGTTTTAGCCAATCTCTTGCTGCACCGCTGGCAGAGAGTGGATTGGCATATTAAGTAAGGTATGCGTGTACATTCTGAGGTTGTGCAGGCCGAACTAACTGTAATTAAGCAACTGTAATGTTGCTTTGTCGTATCCTCAGTGCCATCATCCATTTATCAATCTTTCTCCTGTTGGGGCTAGTCCTTGGACTGTCAAGCATGTCTGTAGTGAGATTTGTGAACATCCTGACCCAGGACTGGAATGTGGGAGAGTCCTTGGGCTGTCGG
>BJBW01021085.1:0-14063 GCA_004320125.1 Scolopax mira
TGGGAGCACTGGTGTTGACTGGGGAGGACCCCAGGGTGCTGCTTAGGGTCGAGGGGACCTGAAGGGCCTGGACTGGGAGCACTGGTGTTGACTGGGGAGCACTCCAGGGTGCTGGGTGGGCTCTTGGGGTTCCAGATTAGGACTGGGAGCCCAGACTGGGGAGCACTGGTGGTGACTGGTGACTTCCTTAGGGTGCCAAGTGCTGCCCAGGGAAGCTGCACTGGTCTTTACTGGTGAGCACCCCGGCCATGGCGGTGCTCCCCGCTGCCCGCCTGGCCTGCCTCCTCCTCCTGGTGGACGTGGTGCTGCTGGCGGCACTGGCCAGACTGGCCCCAGCGCTGGCCCCGTTGGGTTTGGTAGCCACCTGGCTGGAAGCCGGCCTACGGCTGCTGGCATTCACAGTGGCCAGGCGGCTACTGGCCCCAGGGGGTTCCCAGGGAGCCGCCGTCACCCTCAGCCTGGCGCCCGCCGCCTTCCTCACCCTCCGGAGCCTCCTGGTGCCGCACGGTGCCGCCCCGGCGCTGCTGGCCGCGGCTGTGCCCCGTTGGGTGGCCTTGACCCACGGCGCTGCTGCCGCGGCGCTGCTGGCTTGGGCCACCCCGGCGCCCGGCACGGCCACGGGCACCGAGTTGCCGGTAGCCCTGGGGCGGCTGTTGGCCCTGGCGTGGGCCGAGTGGCCCGTCCTCAGCGGCGCCTTCCTCTTCCTGGCGTTGGCGGTGCTGGGTGAGTGATGGTGCCTCCGCCACCGGACAGGGGGGTTGGAGGAAGGTCCTGGTGTCACCGCTGCTGTCTCCTCTGGTGACAACCCCCTCCTCGGTGTCACCGCTGCTGCCCCCTCTGGTGACACCCCCCTCCCCACCGGTGCCCGCCCAGGTGAGACCGCGGGACCCTATTGCACCGGCAAAGCCCTGGACGCCGTCCGGCGCGGTGACGGACTCACCTTCTTCACCCTCGGCCTGGTCCTCGCCGCCGATTTGGGCAGGTGGGGGGTCCCTTTGTCACTTTTCTCCCTCTGTCCGTCTGTCTGTCCGCCATGGTCAAGCTGACGGAGGGTCCCTGTGTCCATCTGTCCCCCCCCTCCCCTTCCCCAGCTCGCTCTTCGCCGGCTGCCGCGGGGGTCTCTTCGTCTTGGCGCAAGCCCGGCTCAAACTGAACACCCGTCGCCAGCTCTTCTCCCGCTTGGTGCGCCAGGATCTCACCTTCTTCCAGGAGACACCGGCAGGTAGGAAAGGTCCCCAACACCCCACCCCACCCCCAGGACCCCCAGCCCCACCGCTGAGCCCTCCCTGTCCCCACAGCTGAGCTCTCCACCCGCTTGGCCAACGATGTGCCCTTGCTGTGCCAGGCGGTGCCCAGCAGCACCAACATAGCCTTGAGGAGCTTGGTGATGGTGTTGGCGTTGGGTGGCTTCATGGTGGGGTTGTCACCTCACCTGGCGCTGCTGGCGCTGCTGGAGGTGCCCCTCACTATCACCGCGCGCAAAGTCTACGATGCCCGATACCAGGTGATGATGGGGAGAGGAGGGAGATCAAGGAGGGATGGGATGGTGGGAATAGGAATGGTGGGAAGGTAGATCAGGGAGATAGGATGGGATGAAGATGAGGGGGATGGGATGATGGGAATGGGGCCAGAATGGGATGGATGACTGGGAATGGGATGGTGGGGGGCGGAGCAGGGAGAGGGGATAGTGGGAATAGGGATGGAATGGGACAGTGGGGATGAGGTAGGCAGTGGGGACCAGGCAGATGAGATGGTGGGGGTTGGAATGGTGGGGATTGGTTGGGATGGTGGGGAAGGAACGGCAGAATGGGGACCAGGCGGATGGTATGGTGGGCTCTGGAATGGTGGGGACTGGATGGGATGGTGGGGACTGGATGGAATGGTAGGATGGGGATGAAGGCGTGATGGTGGTAACAGGATAAGGGAGATGGTTTGATGGAGATGGAATGGGATGGGATAGTGGGATCGGGACAGGATGGAATGGTAGGGATGGAATGGTGGGATGGAGCCCAGGGGGACAAGATGGTGGCAAAGAGAATGACAAGGATTGGATGGAATGGTGGGGATGGGATGGGAAGCACGGGAAGAAGATGGTGGCAGTGGGGATGGGAGAGGGTGAAGAGGGGCTGAGGATCAGAGGAATGGGATGGTGGGAATGGGAATGGTGGTGGCAGGATGAGGATGGTGGGAACGGGGTGGCAGGATGAGGATGGTGTGGTGGGATAATGAAAGTGGTGGAGACAAGATGGTGGGGTGAGGACAAGGAGATGGGCTGAGTTGGTGGGATGGGAACAGCAGGAGGTGGTGGGAACGGGGACGGCAAAGTGGAGACTGGGAGGGACTGGAATGGATGCAACAGGACAGAATGGAACAGCGGGAATGGGATGGAGGGGTGGGGACACGGGATGGGAGCGAGTGGTGGGGATGGGATGGACCTTGGGGTGGGGGGACAGAGCTTTGGGGTTGGAGAAGGGGGATGTCCCATTGCCACCCCACGGATGCTGAGTCTGGCTGCCCCCCCGCCAGGTGCTGCAGGGAGCCATGTTGGACGCCACGGCCAGGACGGCAGCGGTGGTGCAGGAGGCCGTGTCCTCCATCGAGACAGTGAGGACCTTCGCCGGGGAGGAGGAGGAGGAGCGCCGCCACAGCCGGGCAGTGGCCGAGATGCTGAGGCTGAAGGACCAGATGGACGTGGAGTGGGCGCTCTTCACCCTCATCCAGCGGGTGAGGCGGGTGCAGGAGAACCCCCGGTGTCAGGATGTCCCTGGGGTGTGTCCCCCCCTCTACAACCCACTGCCCCCCGTCCCATCAGGCACTGCAGCTGGCCGTGCAGGTGCTGGTGCTCTGCCACGGCCACCGGCATCTCCGGGAGGGGGCCATCACCGCCGGCGACCTCGTCACCTTCCTCCTCTACCAGGGTAAAGTTGGCCACAACGTGCAGGTGAGCCCACGCCACGTGTGTCCCCCCCTACGCCCTGTCCCCGTCCCCGGTGCCACCGCCTCGGCCCCCCACGCAGGCGCTGGTGTTCGGCCACGGCGACCTGCTCAGCAAAGCAGCGGCCGGTGGCAAGATCTTGAAGTACCTGGACCGGGAACCCACCGGGGACACCGGGGGCACACGGGCGCCCACCACGCTGCGGGGCCATGTCACCTTCCAGCGCGTCTCCTTCGCCTACCCCACGCGCCCCGACCACCTCGTCCTGCAGGTAGAGCCAGGGGTCTGCACCCCCTAAGGAGGGACGGGGGTGTCCCTGAGCACCCACCACCACCTCCACCACCACCACCACCCAGGATGTCTCCTTCGAGCTGCGGCCCGGCGAGGTGACGGCGTTGGCGGGACTCAACGGCAGCGGGAAAAGCACCTGCGCGGCGCTGCTGGAGCGGCTCTACGAGGCCAAGGGTGGGGAGGTGCTGCTGGACGGGGTGCCCCTGCGTGACTACGACCACCAGTACCTTCACCGCCAGGTGAGGACAGTGGCGGGCAGGTGCTCAACACAACTGCACTGAGCGGTGCCCGGTCTCAGCCCGCGCCTTGTCGGGGAGGGGGGCAGGTGGTGATGGTGGGGCAGGAGCCGGTGCTTTTCTCCGGCACCATCCGGGACAACATCGTCTTCGGGCTGGAGGGCTGCGGGGAGGAGGAGGTGAGGGCGGCCGCCGCCGCTGCCGGTGCCCTGGGCTTCATCTCGGCGCTGGAGCAGGGGTTTGATACTGGTGAGTACTGGGAGCGGTTCTGGTGGGAAGGGAGACCCAAGGGAGTCCCGCTCAGACCCTCTCCTCTGGTTCCACAGACGCTGGGGAGAAAGGGGGGCAGCTCTCAGCTGGGGAGAAGCAGCGCATCGCCATCGCCCGGGCCCTGGTGCGACGCCCCACGCTCCTCATCCTCGACGAAGCCACCAGCGCCTTGGACGGGGAGGGAGAGGCTGCGGTGAGCAGTGGGAGGCGCTGGGGTGGAAAGAGTTGGGGGGGTCGGTGATCTGAGCCCCCCACCCACTCCGCTGGGTTGTGATGGGTGTTTCGGCATCTCCTGCAGCTGCAGCGGTGGGTGCGGAGCGGGGGGAGCAGGACGGTGCTGCTCATCACCCACTGCCCGCGGATGCTGGAGGCGGCCGACCGCGTAGTGGTGCTGGAACGGGGCGCCGTGGTGGAAACGGGGACGCCCACCCAGCTGCGGGGACGCCGTGGGCCCTACAGCCGCCTGCTGCAGCGTCCCCCTGGCGCGGGGCAGCTGGAGGAGACCCCGGGAACGGGCTGCGGGGAGCAGGGGCCGGGGGCTGCTCCCGGTGGGAGAGACGTTTGGAGGAAATAAAGGGGGTGGGTGGGTCACGGGGCTCGGGGGGAGCTGCCCGTGCTGCCAGGCATGATACCACCCCTCTGCCATCCTCACCCTCGGGATGTCACCGCCACCAGCCTTAGGACACTGAGAGATGGGATGGGGACACCAAAAGCTGTGACAAGGGACCGTGGGAGCTGTGAAGGTACCAGGCCAGGAACATGGCCATGTCCCTGCTGCCTTATGGTGACTGTGGGGGGCCACCGGGTGCCAGTGGGGCTGGTGATCACCAAGACTGGCCACGAAACACAGAGTTTGAAATAAATCCTTCTCTTTGTACCCAGGATGTGTTGGGGGACCCCAGAGCAGGGTGGGAAGGTGCAGTGATGGGTGGGTGGGTGGGGATGGAGAAAATGGGGTGGCCAGGGAAGCCCCTCGTGATATCACTGCCACCAGCCTTTGTACCCGAGGAGCTTCACGCGATTCCAGCGCATCGCTCCCACTCAAGAAGGACCTGTGCGATGGCTGCAGGGGTCAGGTCCACCCCACCGTCACAAGCCCACCCACAGGTGGTGGCTCTACCCCACTGTCCCACGGGCCACCGAGGCGTGGCAGCTCCTGACAACGTTCCCAGTCCAGGTCTACCTCAGTCACTGCCAGTTTTAGCCACCTGGTCTACTTGTGTTGATATCCTCCAGGGACATGGCTCGTGGAACTTCTACATGATGGACTCTACCCAGGCAGGAAGGTCCAGCCCAGAGGGGGTCACCTCTGCGACCATCCCAGTAGCCACCCCCACAGGGCGCTGGCCACCCTCAACAAGTCAGTATGGAGACAGGGCACTGGCCCCATTTCTCAGGGCACCTTTCTCTAGGGCCAGCTGGGTGGCTTTGACTTCTGCAGCTTCTCTCAAAGGAGAACGGATGGAGAGAGACTTTTTAGCACAGCCTGTGGTGACAGGACTTGGGTCATGGTCTCAAACTGGAAGAGAGAGATCAGATTGGACATTAGAAATGTTTTACGAGGAGGGGTGGTGAGTGGCTGGACCAGTGTGCCTGGAGAAGTTGTGGATGCTCCTCATTGGGAGTGCTCAAGGTGAGAAAGAAGAATAGAACGGTTTGGGTTGGAAGGGGCCAACCCCCTGCCCTGGGCAGGGACACCTCCCACCACACCAGGTTGCTCCAAGCCCCCTCCAACCTGCCCTTGAACCCCTCCAGGGATGGGGCAGACACAGTTTCTCTGGGCAACCTGGGCCAGGCTCTCACCACCCTCACACCAAAGTTCTTCCCCACAGCTCAGCTCCATCTCCCTGTTCCAAGGCTTGACAACCCTTTCGGTAACGGAATTTTTCCCAATATCCATCCTAAACCTCCCCTGGGGCAACTTGAGGCTGTTTCCTCTTGTCCCATGGCCTGTTCCTTGGGAGAAGAGACCAACCCCCCCTGGTTACACCCTCCTTTCAGGGAGTTGGAGAGAGTGAGAAGGTCTGCCCTCAGCCTCCTTTTCTCCAGGCTGAACACCCCCAGCTCCCTCGGCTGTTCCTCAGAAGTTCTTCAGACCCTTTTCCTTCATCTCCATCTCAGCACCAGCTCCGTTGCCCTTCTCTGGACACGCTCCAGTCCCTTAATGACCCTTCTTGTCCTGAGGCATCCAGAACTGGACCAGAAACTTGAGGTGGGGCCTCACCAGTGCCACACTGCAGCAGATCCTGGCCAGAATCCTTGGAGGAACTCATCCTTGAACAACAACCAGTTTTCTTGCCCTCCTCATACTAGAAAGCTCCAAGGAAAAGATACCTTTGAAGATCTGCGCAAGAGAACTTGGTCAAGAGTAACTTCACCCATTCAAGTGAAGTTCTCTTTCTCTCTTGCTGTGAGAAGAGACCAGAGCAAACTGGGGGTTTGAGTCAGTGCCACCTTCTGCTGCCTTCTGTCCCCCACCCACACACAAACTGGAAGAGAAATAAAACCCAAGGAAACCCATTTTGGAAACACCCTTCCTTATCCTGAAGGATTCTTCCAAGCAGATCTTTGAAGAAGTCAAATTGCTCTCCTGACCGTGCTTGTCACCCACCTTGTCCTCAGCACCCTAATCTCCACCATCCCATGGTCACCGCAGCCAAGGGGAACCTTCACATCCCCAATCCATGGTACAGACGAGCTCTGGCCACCCCCTCCCTGGGGACAAAATCTCCATCTTAATCGAGGCGTGACCCCTAGAGACCCCATAAAAACACCCCCAGTGCAGGGAGGTCTCTGCTGGTGTTGTTCCTAAAGCACATCCTGGAATCGTTATTAGTAATTAGTGCTAAAAGGCCTTATGCATATTCCCATGGATAATGAGGGCTCCATCTTTAGATCTATCAAGCATGAGGTCATGAAAATCACTCCTAATGGAGGGGAACGAGTGTCGTATCATTCTCAAGGGGGTGCATCCAGCAGAATGACCTGGAGGATGGTACTAATCTGCCTGTTTGGCAGGAGATTTGTTCAGCCAATTTGGCAGGAGAGTGAAGATTCTGTCCTAGACCCAACCACCTTCCTTATAACACTAAAAATCACGCCCCAAAATCAAGAAGACCTTTGCCCAGGGGAAGGCCCTTCCCTCGAGCATGTGCGGTGGCTGTGATGTGATGGTATAATTGTATGTAAATTACTAACTAATCAAACAGAGGCAGGAAATACTCATATTATAACAATGTTGTAAAACGTGTATGAAAATCACGTGGAGAGTTGTGATGGGGGTGCTGGGTTTGTGGGAAAGCACCAAGCACCCGGCCTTGGGCCCAACTCCCAAATAATCCCAAATAATAATCCATGTCTTTTGAGTGAGATTGGTCACTGCACAGCAGGGAACGGACCCCACTTTCCAGAACACAAAGCCCTGGGAGACCCTGTCATAACACACACACCCCCCCCTCAACTCCCTCTTCCCTGTTACCAACAACAGGCCTCTGCATTGTTTAGAGCCATGTGCCAACTAAAATGTTGTTTGCTTCTCACTGTGTGAGGAAATAGTTAATTATTGGGCTTCTTCCTGGGTGAGGAAATCATAGAATCATTCAGGTTGGAAAAGACCCTTGGGATCTTTGAGTCCAACCATCATCCCTTCTCTACAAAGTTCTCCCCTAGATGAGAAATGTCCCCCAACACCACATCTAAACACATTCTGGGATGGTGACTCCACCACCTCCCTGGGCAGCCCCTTCCAGTGTCTGACCACTCTTTCTGTGAAGAATTGTTTCCTAAAGGCCAGTCTAAACTCACCCAGTTGCAGTTTGAAGCCATTCCCTCTCGTTCTATCGGTAATTACCTGTGAGACCAGCACCAACCTCTCTACGGTATCCTTTCAAGTGGTTGTAGAGAGTGATGAGGTCTCCCTCAGCCTCCTCTTCCTCAAACTAAATAGTCCCAGCTCCTTCCATCGCTCTTCATAAGATTTCTTCTCCAGGCCCTTCACCATCTTTGTTGCCCTCCTCTGCACTCGCTCCAGCACCTCGATATCTCTCTTGTATTGAGGTGCCCAGAACTGGACACAATACTCCAGGTGTGGCCTCACCAGTGCTGAGTACAGGGGGACAACCACCTCCCTACTTCTGCTGGTCACACTATTTCTAATACAAGCCAGGATGCCGTTGGCTTTCTTGGCCACCTGGACACACTGCTGGCTCATATTCAGC
The DNA here is from genome assembly GCA_004320125.1 of Scolopax mira. NCBI lineage: Eukaryota > Metazoa > Chordata > Aves > Charadriiformes > Scolopacidae > Scolopax > Scolopax mira. Next base: position 7,950 of record BJBW01021085.1, read on the forward strand.
CTCTTGTCAATTAGAACCCCCAGGTCCTTTTCCACTTGGCAGCTCCAGCCACACTTCCCCAAACCCGTACTAATGCCTTGGGTTCTGTGGCTCAAGGGCAGGACCTGGCACTTGGCCTTGCTGAAACTCATCCTGGTTGACCCATGGATCCCATCTATCCAAGTCTCTCTGTAGAGCCTCCCTGTCCTCGTGTAGATCAACACTCCCGCTTACCTTGGTGTCATTTGTGAACTCACTGATGACACACTCTATAACCTTATCAAGATCATTGATAAAGATGTTAAACAGAAATGGTCCCAACACTGAGCCCTGTGGAACACCACTTGTGATCGGCCACCAGCTGGATTTGACTCCATTGTCCACCGCTCTTTGGGACCGTACATCCAGCCAGGGCTGTATTTTTTGCTCATTTGCTCATCAAGGCCATCGGCACCCCACCCACAAGAATTCTATGGGGAACAGTGTCAAACACTTTTCAAAAGTCTAGGTAGACAATATCCACAGCCTGCTGACTAGGCCTAATCCCGTGGTTGTCCATTATAGGGCTTGTGATGGCCCTCCAGAGCTGGGGCAAGGAAGATCCTGATCCTCCTCAAGAAGCTCTCAAACTTACAGCAAGCTTTCCCTGTCCTGAGATGACTCAAGACCTTGAAAGGATGATGTGAGGAAGGGTGTCTCCACCCAAACGGCCACTGAGGATCTCACACCTGCGCAGGAGTGTTCTGACAATGCTGCCAGATTTAACACCTGTGTGCAAAACAGGCTCTTGGGTGACATTAATGAAGATGTCAGCCCGGGTGGAATCATGGATTAGGGAGGAGGAATAATGAGAATCCTTTGTGTAGAAATAATGGGTGAACGTCCCCAGTAATGGGTGCTACATTTGGGGATTGCCACCTTGCACCCGACATCAAATAAAGCTGAGGTGGCCCAAAGCCACCAACTGGAGGCCAAGCACCTTCTGGAATTGTGCAAAGTGTTTGACACTGTCCTGCTCGACATCCTGGTCTCAAAATTGGAAAGTCATGGATTTGATGGATGGAGCACTTGGTGGATCAGGAACTGGCTGAGTGGCCACACTCAAAGGGTTGTGGTCAACAGCTCAATGTCCAAGTGGTGGCCAGTGACGACTGGTGTTCCTCAGGGGTCAGTACTGGGACCAGTGCTGTTCAATATCTTTGTTGGAGACATGGACAGCGGGATCCAATGCACCCTCAGCAAGTTTGCTGATGACACCAAACTCGGTGTTGTGGTCGACATGCTGGAGGGAAGGGATGCCACCCAGAGGGACCTGGACAGGCTGCAGAGGTGGGCTCATGCAAATCGCATGAAGTTCAACCAGGCCAAGTGCAAGGTCCTGCCCCTGGGTCAGGTCAATCCCAGGCACAAATGCAGGTTGGGTGGAGAATGGCTGGAGAGCAGCCCTGAGGAGAAGGACTTGGGGATGTTGGTGGAGGAGAAGCTCAACATGAGCCAGCAGTGTGTGCTGGCAGCCCAGAGAGCCCCCTTCATCCTGGGCTGCATCAAGAGAAGTGTGGCCAGCAAGTCTCAGGAGGTGATTCTGCCCCTCTGCTCTGCGCTAGTGAGACCCCACCTGGGGTTCTGTGTCCAACTTTGGAGTCCTCAGCACAGGAAGGACATGGACCTGTTGGAACGGGTCCAGCGGAGGGTCACGAAGATGATCAGAGGGATGGAGCACCTCCACTAGGAGGACAGGCTGAGAGCTGGGGTTGTATAAGGCCTATAGGAGAGCTGGGGAGGGACTCTTTGTCAGGGAGCAGAGCGATAGGACGAGGGGTAAAGGTTTGAGGTTGGAAGAGAGGAGATTTAGATGAAACATCAGGAAGAAATTATTTGCTGTGAGGGTGGTGAGAGCCTGGCCCAGGTTGCCCAGAGCTGTGGCTGCCCCATCCCTGGAGGGGTTCAAGGGCAGGTTGGAGGGGGCTTGGAGCAACCTGGTGTGGTGGGAGGTGTCCCTGCCCAGGGCAAGGGGTGGCACTGGGGGGGCTTTAAGATCCCTTCCGACTCTGGCACATGATTCTAGGATTTGGCGAGAGTGAAAAAGAAAGGCTGGTTTGGAGAATCAGGCCGCCATGCCCTCAACCAATATGGCCGCCCTTCCCCGCCGCCCTCAACCAACATGGCGGCGGCGCTGCCGTGCTGTCCCGCCTCGCGCGCCCGCCACCAACATGGCGGCACCGGCTTCTCCCCTTTCCGTCGCGCTGCTGCGCTCTGATTGGTTGCCGTTGCCCGTCCCCGCTTTCTGATTGGTCGTGACGCCGGAAAGGCCGGGCTGGGGCACCACGTGGCCGTAGCATGGCGGCGGTGGTGAGCGGCGGACGGTCTCGGTCCCGCTCCCTGTCTCGGCGGCGCCGAACCGGGCTGGGCTCCGCAGCCGCCAGCCATGGCGGGGAGAGCAACGGCGTGTCCGGGGTAGGACGGAGGGAGGCGCCGGTGCCTCGGTACTGGCAGAGGTGGGGTGAGGGGTATTGCCGGTACCGGGGGGAGGGACGGACGCATGCCGGTACCGGTCTGTCGATCTGTCTGTCGGTCTGTCTCTCTCGGTAACAGGGCAGGGAGGGGGTGTCTCAGTACCGGTAGTGTGTGTGCCGGTGAGTGGTGCCGGGTGGGTGTGTGCCGGTACTGGGTGGGGGGTGGTGGTGTGTGCCGGTACCGGGGAGGGGAGGGTGTCTCTGTACGGAGGAGGTTTGCCGGTACCGGCAGCGTCCCGGTACCGACCCCCCCGTCTCTCGCAGCGGCAGGACCCGTTCCCGGGCCCGGCCCCGCTGCCCCGGCCTCGGGTGAAGCGGTTCCTGCGGGGGACGAAGGAGAAAGCGGTGAGGCGGGGGGGGGGGGGCAACCGGGGAGAATTTGGGGGGATCCGGAGNNGGGGGAGATTTGGGAGGGGGGGGTCTTGGGGATCAGGAGAAGGAGGGACTGGAACCTGGGGGGGGGTGGGGAGGGCAGAGAGGACTTGGGGGGGCTGGGGGGAGGGGAGAGAGGTGGGGTTGGACAGTTGGGGGGCACAAAGGTGTGGGGGGGGTGGACTAGGGGGGAGGAGACCTTGGGGGGGGGGCCTTTGGAGGGGGCTTCAGGTGGAGTATTTGGAGAGGGGAAGGGAGGAGAGATCCAGGGGGGAGGTTTGGGGGGGATATGGGGGTTCCCCAATTCACAGTGTGGTGTCCCCCCCCAAAGCCCCGGGCCAACAGCCAGCGCCTGCGGTGGCACCTGAAGCTGTCGGGGCAGCGGGAGGAGGCGGCGGCGGCTCGAGCGGCTCGGCTGGACCTGCTGCTCCCCGAGGAGCCGGGGTGAGGCCTTGTGCCCCCCCCCCCCCCAGAGTCCCCTGACTCACCCCTCCCCATCCTCAGTGTCCCCTCATGTGTCATTCCCCCCCCCCGTCCCCTTGTATCCCCCCCCTCCACGTCCCCTTCTGTCCCTCCCTCAGGTCCCATTGTGTCCCCTCGTTTTCGTCCCCCCATCACGTCCCCTCGTTGTCGTCGTGTCCCCCCCCCATATCCCCTCGTCGTCCCTTCCCCTCGCGTCCGTCCCCCCCCGCTCCCCGTCCCCCTGTGTGTCCCCAGCCCCCCCGTCCCCTCATGGCCCCCCCCCCGTCCCCTCATGTGTCTCCCCCCCTCCACATCCCCTCGTGTCGTGTCCCCCCCATGTCCCCTTGTGTCATCCCCCCCCCCACGTCCCCTCACATCCCCCCCCTCCAGGTCCCCTCACCCCTCCCCTCCATGCCCCCCAGTTTCCTGGAGCCCGACCCCGGGGAGGACACCTGCACTGTCACCCAAGGGGACATCGCCGAGGCCGTGGACATCGCCAGTGCTGCCAAGGTGTGTGGGGGGGGGGCAGATGGGGACATTTTTGGGGGGGTGTTGACACAACCAGGGCTCTCATGCCCCCCACCTCTGTCCCCCCAGCACTTTGAGCTGCGGCTGGAGCAGTTCGGGCCGTACCGGCTGGATTACACCCGCAATGGGCGGTGAGTGGGGCGGGGAGGGGGGCACCCCCTGTCACCCCTTTGTCACACCACCCCCCCCCCGTCACCTCCTGTCCCCCCACTCTCTGTCCCACAGGCACTTGCTGCTGGGGGGCCGGCGGGGCCACGTGGCCGCCATGGACTGGCAAACGAAGAGACTGATGTGTGAGTTCAACGTGATGGAGACGGTGACAGACGTGACGTGAGTGTGCGGAGCCCAGGGGCATGCGTGTGCAACACTCGTGTGGAGCTGGGGGCACACATGTGCAACACTTGTGCGGAGCCAGGGATGTGTGTAGAGCCACATGTGCAATGTGTGGAGCTGGGGACACACATGTGCAACACTCGTGCGGAGCCGGGGATGTGTGTGGGGAGCCAGGGGCATGTGTGTGCAACACTCGTGTGGAGCCAGGGCTGTGTGTGTGGAGCCGGGGGCACACTTGTGTAACACACGTGTGGAGCAAGGGGCACACGTGTGCAACACTCGTGCAAAGCCAGGGATGTGTGTGCGGAGCTGGGGACATACGTGTGCCACACTCATGGGGAGTTAGGGGCACACGTGTGCAACACTCATGGGGAGCCAGGGACACATGTGTGCAACGCTCGTGCAGAGCCGGGGATGTGTGTGTGGAGCCGGGAGCACATGTGTGCAGCACTTGTGCGGAGCCAGGGATGGGTGTGCGGAGCCAGGGACACACACGTGTGCAACACTCGTGCAGAGCCAGGGACGTGTGTGCGGAGCTGGGGACACACATGTGCAACACTAGTGCGGAGCCGGGGATGTGTGTGCTGAGCTGGGGCAGATGTGTTCAACACTCGTGTGGACCTGGGAGCACACGTGTGAAAAACTTGTGCGGAGCCAGGGATGCGTGTGCGGAGCCGGGGGTACACGTGTGCAACATTCGTGCGGAGCCAGGGATGTGTGTGGAGCCACATGTGCAATGTGTGGAGCTGGGGACACACATGTGTGTGACACACGTGTGCAACACGTGTGCAGAGCCAGGACCGTGTGTGTGGAGTTGGGGCCCTGAGTGTGCAACAAGTGCAGTGTGTCAACGTGTGTGCGGAGCCCCCGGGGAGCCTGGGGCGGAGCCAGGACCACGCGTGTGCCATGTGTGTGCGCTGCCAGGGACACGTGTGTGTGCAAGGCCCCGGTGTAGCCCGTGCACAGAGCCAGGGACACGCGTGCAAACCCCGGTATGTGCAGGGGCTCATCCCCCTCCCCTCCCACAGACAGCTCCCTGTGTCTTCACGTGTGTGTCCCCACAGGTGACTGCACACGGAGTCACTGCTCCTTGTGCCACCACACGCGTGTCCCCACACGTGTCCCAGCAGGTGGAGTCACTGCTCCTCGTGTCCCCCCCTGTGTGTCCCAGCAGGTGGCTGCACACGGAGTCACTGCTCCCTGTGTCACCACACATGTGTCCCCCCACGTGTCCCCACACGTGTCCCCACGCATGTCCCCGCAGGTGGCTGCACACGCAGTCACTGCTCCTTGTGCTACCACATGTGTGTCCCCATGTGTGTGTCCCCACAGGTGGCTGCACGTGGAGTCACTGCTCCTTGTGCCACCACATGCGTGTCCCCATGTGTGAGTCCCCACGCATGTCCCTGCAGGTGGCTGCACATGGAGTCACTGTTCCTTGTGCCACCACGCGTGTGTCCCCATGCCTGTCACCATGTATGTCCCCATTTGTGTGTCCCCACACGTGTCCCCCCCGCGTGTCCCTGCAGGTGGCTGCACATGGAGTCACTGCTCCTCGTGTCCCCACACGTGTGTGTCCCCGCAGGTGGCTGCACATGGAGTCACTGCTCCTCGTGTCCCCACACGTGTGTGTCCCCGCAGGTGGCTGCACGCCGAGTCTCTGCTGGCGGTGGCCCAGCGCCGCTGGCTCCACGTCTACGACGCGCAGGGGCTGGAGCTGAACTGCCTCAAGGCCTTCCCCGCCGTCCTGCGCCTCTCCTTCCTGCCCTTCCACTTCCTGCTGGCCACCGCCGTGCGTGGGGCACGGGGGGGTGGATTTTTGGGGTGGGGGGGGGGGTGTGGGGGGCTCAGCCTGACGTGTGTGTCCCCCCCGTGTCCCCGCAGAACGCCCAGGGGTTCCTGCAGTACCTGGACGTGACGGTGGGGG
>BJBW01021089.1:0-11949 GCA_004320125.1 Scolopax mira
ATTGCATGGATCCGAATACAGCATCTGGTTTTATGTGTGTGATCTTTGACTGCCAATATCTGTACCTGCAAGTATATGTTAGGGCAAATATTGGCTACTGTTGAGGTATCTGCTGTTGGAAGTGGTAACTTCCATGTGTCTGGGCCTTCACTGTGAAAAGAGAGCCCAGGTAAATCTCTGCTTATAGATGTCTAATCCTATAGGTGTGTGATATTCACATATGGTTTTAAGGTCAAGATGCTAGAGAAGATGCTAAGGTTAAGATGCTAGAGAACAGGTTATATGCTGTAACTGATTTGGTTTGGTATGAGTGGGGAAACCCAGCTGTCAACCTTATCCTCGTTACAACAGTAAATAAGAAGTCATAGCAATACAATTCCAATTTAAAATCTTCAGCATGGCTTTTAAAGTACAATCAGAATATTCTTACCAACCAGCTCAGTGTGGAAAAACCCTTTTCCTTCTTGAAAGAGCAGGGAGGTGTAATATCATTCTCAAGGGACATCAGTGATGTTACCATGTGTAGCAAGATCCTGTCATCAGCTTAAGGCATAGCCAGGAAAAGTGAGGCTTCTGCAGCAGTATAAAGGTAGCTGCTCTCAGTACAGCATTATGACTGGCTTAACATCTCTTGCTGATTCAGAAAAGATGTAGGTAACAGTGACAGCTCCTTAGCTACAAAAGGAGAGACAGCAGAATTGCATAGATAAGGCCCAAATTGCAGAATGGCTCCTGTGTTTAATCTGGAGAATGATGAGCTGTGTGTGTAACTCCAGCAACTGAAAGTTTAATGGCAATTGCTCAACTTTGCATATTGTTGGGGTTATGGGTTGCATTTCCTTCTTCATCAGAATGACCTTGCCAAGAAAGCTTGCCTCCTTTACTGCTACCCCCTTTCTCCTTCTAGCTTCTCATATATTCTTCTATCCTCAATTTTCTTAAGGCCAAGATCAGGCAGCAGAAGTGAAGAGAAGACCCTTAAATCTCTAGGTAAGTAGAGGACATGAATGTCCTAAAATGAACGCAGGAATCCTGTGTTGCACTGTGAAAGTTTTGTGGAAAACCTTCCTGTAACTTTCTTCAATTCCTTGATGTGCTCACATGGCTCCCCCCAGAGCCCAGTCACTGGGAAATGTGCTTTGGTGATCCAGTGAAAATGACTCCAGCATGGGGTTTTGAATGGCAGCAGCTGAGGGGGGAGGTACCTTGGGGCCCTGGAAATGCACAGCAGGAAAATAAAGTTTCTCTACCTCCTGCTCATACCTTTTATCTCCCTGTGTGCTCTCTCATGTCACAAAGGTCAGAAAAAACCGAGGCGTTTTGCATGAAATGAGAAATGTTCCCACTCCTTCCTCCTATACTCGAAGGAGAAAACCTTCCCTTGGAGCACTTTCTGAACCAAATCCTTTAAGATCTGAAGCAGGTTTACCAACATTGCCTATTTTTGCACTGGGTGAAAAAGCAAAACCTCATGTGATAGTAAGGGCCTTGTGAGGACTTTATATCCTTGTGAGGATTTACCGAGAAAGAGACTTTAAAAAGGACCCAGCCTATGCAGAGTCTGGGCTTTCCATCCTCTTAAAGCACAAGCCTAAATTAAATACTGAGAAATCGACTGAGGCTTCCTTTTTGTAACTCATTTCCCTCAAACCACAGATGCTAGCTTTATGAATACAGATGTGTTACCTTACTCTATCTGCACACATCAATACACGCATCAGTACTGCGCACTGAGGCTGGGGTGGGCTTCTCTCCCCTCCCCACCCTGCATTATCACTAGTATTAAGAGTTCTGCAAGACAAGGCGTGGTGTCTGGGGCATCTGCATCAGCCAGTACTTTTAAGTTGAAAACCTCAAGGACAATGTTGCTGTCTCATTGTCACCTGTGGGTTTGTAGTGATTGGAGAGATGAGAATTTTTTTGCTGTTGCAGAAAAAAGGACTGAGATACACTCGTCCCTCAGCTCCAGTGTTAGTCCTGCTAAATAATGGGAATGCCCCAGATGAATGATTCCTTTATTGCTGATAAAGCCACATATTGCTTATGTGGCTGGAATGCTGAATGCAACTAGGGAGAAGTATTGCTGAGTAAGTAAGGTGACGTTTTCTGCCAGATGCATTCTGGACTAGAAATGAGCTATATCATTAACCCATCTCCCTCTGTCTTTTATTATTGACCTGACCATTTTGCAGGGGGAAAAAATTTTGAGAAAGTTACTCCCTTTGTACTGCTTGGCTATCACATGATTTTATCATCTGTGAAACCGTGTAAAGAACGATTAGTTCTCTGAGTTGTAACAGCTGTGTTGGAGAGTGTTTCAGAATGAACTACACTGTGCTAATGCCATTAAGAAAATCAGCCTTTAGTGAGGCTGTGCAGAAATTGGGCTGATTTTCTGCAATTTAGCATGCAACCCCTTGGGGAAAATGCTAGCTTCTAGACCACAATTCTGGGTTTGGTAACCAATCTAGCAGTCCTAAGCTTTTCTTTAAATGCCCTCTAAAAAAAATTTCCTCCTCTAAAAGAGGAGGAAATGTTCATTCATACCTCTACAAAGGCATATAGCTATAAAAAACAGGAATGCTTTTATAGTAACTGGGAAAAAGAGGATGTTTACCAAAATCAAAAAGCACAGGGACAGAATGTTTTGGCTCTCCCTCTCTCTGCTCTTCTCTGTCAAACACAGCTGCTCTCCAGAAGCCCATGGCTGAGGCCTTTCTCATGCAGTAGGTTTGAGTTGGATGGACAACAAAGCAATGTCATTTCTGCTGCCAGCACAATACAGTAGTATCCCAAGTTTGGACAGGCACTATGTTCCTTACTTTATCCTACATAACCTCTATCTGTGTCTTAGCAGAGCTCCAGCCTCTGGAACCCATCTTGCCTCCTCTCCAGCACCGTGGCGTTGATGGCGTGAAGTCTGCTGGGCACTTGTGTGAACACGTGCCCCCGTTAACAGGCCTCCCACTCAGCCAGGCCAAGCAGACGGATCCCTGCCTTCTGAGTGACGACGACAGCAATGGAAGGGTAAGGGCTAAGGACGGGGGTGACCATGCTTCCTTTTCAGTTGACCGTTCAGTGATTAGCACAAAATGTCACTGAAAATCATCATCTTTGTCTCCTGGGGTGTCTTTATCCTCAATGATGTCTTTCCATTGCAACTAGATCCACATTACATTGTCCAAGTCAGCTCAGAAGACAATATACCAGAAGCGAATAAGAGAGATGGAGCTTTTCCTTAGAGAGAGGGAGAAAGAGAGAGAGGAGTCCTTGCAGCTCCCTACACAGAGTGTTGACCCTGGGGATGCAGCTGGAGAAAGTAAGTGGCTGCTATATTTGCTTGTGGGCCTTTTTGTTCACTTGCTTGCTATTTGCAAATCTTTGCAAACGTTTACAAAAAGAGACTGGAAAGCTGTTACACTTGCACTCGAGTGCAAGTTAGAATAGGATATTTTTTCCCACTTTTTAAAGAAAAATACAGAGGCAGGAATGATCTTGCCCATTGCCCACAATGAGTCACAAAATATCACCTTCCCCCTTTCTCCTACAAAGTCTTTCAGGCTGGATAATTCTGTTTGGCCAACTACATGGGGCTTCAGACTCAATTAAATTGAGAGCAGCCTCCATGAAAGGTGAATGGACGAGTTCAAAAGAATGCTTTTCAACTAAGGTGCACCCTGGAAGAAACAAACTATTTCTAATTAAAACACAAAAGATGTTGCTCATGTCATAGGACAGGCTATTATGCTCCCACCACTCCCTGCTGGAGGAACTTGCATTGCAGAGCTGGGCTGGCTGGAGCCCTTTGCCAGTGCCTTTGCCAGTTTTCCCCACATGAGCAAGCAGCTCTGCTGACTTCAATTGCAGCTGAGGGGCTTGGATCGTACCACTGCGGGCGCTACCAGGAGTGCAGCCGCAGTGAATTTCTGAGTCAGCACTCAGCCCAAGGGCATCGGGCAAGGTTACCTTCTCTGTTTCTTGCTATCATTTTCTGAAGTACTGGTGAGGAGCCCTGAGGTGAGAGCCCCAGAAGCGGAACTTCCCTAGACAGCCTCTGGCACAGGAAAGCAAACACCAAGCAGGAGTGACTTTTCCTCGTTTCTGAGGAAAAGCGTCACTGCCCCCTGTGACCACTCTCCCACGATCATGTACAGCTGTTATGGCTGGAGCTGTCAGGGGCAACCAAGAGATGTTATCCAGCTCCAGCGAGATTTCTAGCCCTTTCCAAGCCCACAGGCACCTTGTCCAGTGCTCTCCACTTACAAGGTCTTTTTTGATCTCTGCAGGCTCTGGCCCACCTCCTCTCAATGGGGCAGTTTCCATTTCTCCCAGGATGAGCAGTGCCCGCAGAGAGAGCGCTGCTGCTGCCTTGGGCAAGTGGATCAACAGGCCCTCACTGCCCAGCATCCCAGTCAGCAGCCAGGATGGCAACTTCCCACGCAAGCCCTCAGGTGAGCCTGCCACGCTGCAGCCCCCGCACCAGCTCCTTCCTTGGAGCACAAACTGCCTCATTGCTCAGCCACAGGCAAGATCTCAGCTCCCAAGTCCGTCCTGAGGACTGAGAGCAAACCTGCTTTGGATCCACTCCAGCTTGATGATACCGGAGCGGTTGGTGCTTACACTTCATGAAGTAGTGGTGTCAAGCCTGAAGCTCTAGCTTTTGCCCATGCTGAGAGACCAAAATACAACCCTGGTGCCAGGAGGCAGCTGTAACTGCAGGCCTGAGCTCCGGTGCAGTCTGGCAGGGTGTGCTTGCTGTGCCCATATGTGCACCACCATGAACAATTAGCCACTTGCTGTCTTGGCCCTCTGCCTGGCCTCTCTTCTCTGCCTCTCCTACTTTCCTCCTATTCCAGCAAGGCTTGTCTCTGCGTGGAAATTAGTGCCTTGGTACAACCAGGCCATCACACCTACAAGAGCTTAATGGCTTCTAGCCTCTCCCATCTCACTGCCTGCCACGAAAGTTGGGAACAAGCTCTGCCTCTTCTGTCACCCCACCCAAAGATGGTGGCCATGTGTAAGCAAGCAGGTGACATACAGGAGAGGCTGCCTGGTGCTCCCAGGCTGCTTGCTACCGGCAGCAAATAAACAGCAGAGAGCGAGTCCACAGCGATTCTTGTCTCTCCTTTGTGGGTACCCTACCTTGTGTTATGATCTTGAGTAGCAAGAGTTAAGAAAAAAGGAGCTAGGAATGAGTTTCATGGTGATGCTGCTCAGATTTTCAAAATTGACCAGGACTAGCCTGATGTGGTCCTCCATTCCCACTGAATATATGTGTGTGTGTGTGTGTGTGTGTGTGTGTGTGTATCATATTGACTGTATGTATATCTACATACTCATGCAGTGACATCACTGATGTCAGTGACAGTGCTATTGGTGGCATCCAAATTAGTCCCCATCTGAATATTTTTGATTTTGCAGTTCCTCCATATTTTGTAGAACACGTAAGGTAGCATAAAACCCCTGCAGAGTCCATAGCAGTTCATCTAGATTCTGTGCAATATTTATACTCAGTACTTTTAGACAGCTCACATCTTTTCATCTACACTTCAGAAAATGAGCTTTTGAGGGCAAGACATGAAGGTTTTGACCTACAGTGCTTTTGATGACAAATAGGTTTCATAACAAATGAATTTGTCATCTAAATTTTCTTATACCTTGTCTATTTATCAGCAAGAGTGTGTGTTTGACAACAATTTGCATCTATATTTACATATTTTTATTCTCATTTCACATTTGGAAGGCTTTTTTTTTACAACTAGCTAGACTAGAAATTGCATTTTTCTGCAAGAGAAAGCTTAGCCATTGCACAGTTTGCAAACGAGTACATTTGATGACAAATAAATTTCACCTCAGCGTCTTTGAAATGCAGCCAGTGGGTATCTCTGAAATAGTAAATATTCATAATTCCTGGAAAATAGCAAAATCCATAGGCTACTACTTTCCTAAGAGTATGCTAAAAGGGTATGAGCACTCAGCTGCCTGCTCTCTAGAATACCTGAAGAAAATGGAAAGGCAGATACTGCCAGATTGAGAGGGGCCGGTATCACTGTTCATTGGTGGGAGATTTGCTTGACACCAGCAGGGTTTGGTTGTTCAGCCTGCTGGTGGCAGCTGGATGTGTGTTTCATCTGTCCCCAATGCTCCAGCTAACAGGGAGGTGCCACAGGGAGGTATGTGCACATCTCAGGAGCTTACTCCCAGGATAGAAAGCCTTGCTGGGTGGCGCTGGGTGGCACTGGCTCCCAGGGAGCGTGAGCTCTGTGGCACTATGAATCTGCAAGCTGTCTGTGGTACCTTTATGGACTTGGGATATGGCTGTGTAGGTGAGATTTTCAGGTTTACATGAGGAGCTTGTGCCCAATTGGGAGTGACTGGGAGATGGTTGGGTGCTGGGGAAAGCAATGACAGCAGGGAAATCTCCGAACCAATGCCAGTTTGCACCCATAGGTAATCTTGGCTGGAAGATTGGTTTGCAATCTTGGTGGTGGGGTGCCTTGCCCTGGGGAGTATGCAATGGGGGTGACTGACTGTCTCCTTACAGCCAACTCGCTGCCGGCCATTGCTCTGGATACCCCAGATGGGGGAAAGGAGCCAGAGAGCAAGGACACCCAGGAAGCCAAGCCCTTCCCTTACCCACAGCAGGCACTGCTGAAGGCGATTCTAGGACTCAGCAGCAACGACTGGTAAGATATCCATATATAAAATGCTCTTTTTTGCTCTTAGTGTAAGTTAGAACTGTTTTTTCCTAGTGCCTCTGAGCCCAGACACCCAAGATGTCCAAAGGGAACTAGTGAAACTGCTCCAAAGCAGTCACAGTCTAAAGATGTGAGAGCAGCCTTAATTTTTTCCCTTTAGGAATCCTGCACTTCTAGACTTAAACTTTTTCCTCCTTAGTGCTTAATACATCCCAAGAGGTTTTGTTGATAGTCCCAGTGTGTTCTGAAATTAGACACAGGCAGGAGGAAACTTGACAAATTTCATCCAATATAGATTGTCTTTTGGATTTCTGGGTCAGCATACACTCACTGGGGCTCCATTCACAGTGGGATAACCATGAAAAATCTTCCGTGATGCATCTTCTCGTGCAATCACTTTGTTTTGCTCCTCTCTCGTTTCTCATCTTTGTTACTATTTGGAGCCTCTTTGTGAGGTGCAAAGAGCTGCTGCAGGTGTGGGGAGTCCAGCTAACACTAAGGGACCCTAGTGGGGATGTGTCCCCCTCCTGCCCTGTAGCCCTGCTGAACCAGTGACTGCATCATGTGCCTTCAGGTAGCTCAGGTCCTTCATAAAGAACATGTGAAAGATGTGGAATTTCAACATCTTTAAATAATGTGTTGCTGTTGGAGTTGTTATCTTAAGTAGGGATTTTCTGGAAAATCCAACATTTCATCTGTTCATGCCTAGGCGTTGAATCTTTTAGGACATACTGCCATATTTTTGGGGGAGATGGTGGGAAGTGAACGCAACATGGACACACAACTAGATTGCAGAGTGCAAATTCTGCTATTGAGTGGCAGTGCAGACTGTCACTCCTCACCTCTGCGGACAGTGAGGAAGGAAAATGCTCCGGTAGCAGCCAGGTGGAACAATATCTCAGGGACACGGTCCAGAAAGGGTACAAGAAACAGAAATGTGGCACAGTCTCACAGCTTCTAGGAAGCAGCAACAAAGGGACTTCACGTGCCAGGGGTTTTGGAGAGGCTGTCTTGTTTAATAGCCACAAATTAACCTATCCGCTCTGAAACCATCTATTTGCCTTTTGCATTTATGTAAACTTTTGACCAGCACAGCAACAGGTTCCACGATTTAATGAAGCACTGTATGACAAGCACCTGCCTTTGTTTGAGCTGACACTGGTAATTTCAGAGTGTGCTGCCTAGTTCTTTGGTGGTGAGAAAAATTAATCTTTTTGTTAATTGTCTTTCAGGCAGCAGAAGGTGGAGGGACTCCTCAGCATCAGGCGTCTGGCTCTCTGCCACTCAGAAGTCCTGCTTTATAGACTTCATGATGTTTCCTTGGCAGTTACCAAAGAGGTAAGAACATTATGTTTAATTGTGTCCCACATACCTTGTACACGGGACGTAGAGTAGATATGTGCATGAACATGTGTACTTAGTGTCTGCCCTCATTGCTATTTTTAAAGCTCATTTTTCTAATGGCTGTGTTATCTATCTCTATGGTCTGCCTGTACATGTAGCTATATTTACTGGTATGGAGGGTATTTACTGGTATGTCACTTTCTGTGCTAGGTGTCATTATAATGCAATATACAAACGCAGACACTGAGATGCTAATTGGGTGATTTTAATTTGCCACAGCACAAGTCTCTGACCAAACTGTAATTGAACTCTGTAGCTTTTGCCTCCCAGCTTCTTCCCACTTTCTCCTCCTCCTCCTCAGAATTCCAGGGGATTGACTACAGGTATTTTCCTTTGTTTGCAGAAGACAGAAAGACTTTGCTCATTTCGATGAAAATCCGTGTTTCTAGCCAATATTTAATGACATTGGAAGCTTGAATGCCCCTTGTGTTGTTGGACTCTTCAAATCTTTCTAATTAGATATGCAGGACTTGGATTCTTCCCCTCTGAGATGAGGGTTAGGAGAAGGAGGCCTTTCAGTTTAGCTCATCTGATTTTTACATCACTTTTATATTTCTGAGGAAATTTCCTTCACTTTGCTCTACACACTCATGTGCAGAAACATCTTTCAGCTTTCATTTCACTCCAGTCCTAGATTTTGCTTTCACAAGCACTTCTAGCACATATGGTATTAGTTTTTATTAATAAGCACAACTAAGTCTGGCAGAAAGCAGCACTGCTCTGTCCTTCAAAGTATCTTTCACATGAAGCACGTGACTGAGGTGCCTCTTCCTTACCCTTGTGGGAGAACATTTTTGGAAGCAAGGATCTCTCTCTCTGGAGCAGCACTGAATGCTGCAAAACCCCACTGATTGCAGCTGTAATTGCATGTGATCTCCAGGATCCTTGAGTGCCTTGAATCCAACAACTAGGGTACTCCTGAGTAAATGGAGCAGCAGATGGACTCAAATGCCTCCTGTGAATTAGTGTGTAGGCTTGAGCTCATATTTTTTGTTTCCTGGTTTAGTGCTCAAACTAACAGTGCTGCAGTTTTTGATAGGAGGAAACTATTACTTTTCCTTGATCTTGTCTTTATGAATTGTGCTTTTCTGGTTTAAAACTAGCCCTTGTATTAGTTCTTCTTTGTTGTTGTAGTTTTTTTTAACTTTCAATAGAGGGACTTAAAGCAGTACACATTGTGGGCCAAGTAACACACTTTGTTCTAGATGAAACAATATTTTTTAGGCCTGCAGTCTTATTAGAATTCTATTTTATAAGCAGGCCTGAGGGCAGAGAAGAAGTTGGTATCAGAGTAAGTGTGTTTCTGTGCTTGTGGTCTTCTGCTCTTGCCATACTCTTATGTTCCATCTGGATGCAGCAGAAAGTATTGTTGTTTCCTGGGTCATTTGTCTAGGGGAACTGATTTTCTTTACATGGTAATTCTTACGTTTCCCCTCATGACTTTCTCAGGTGAACAACCTCCGCTCAAAGGTGGCTCGCTGTGCAATCAGCACTCTTGGAGAGCTCTTAAAGACCATGAAGAAACACATGGACCATGAGGTGGATGAGGTTGCTTGTGTCTTGCTCCAGAAGATGGGGGACTCCAATGAGTTCATTCAGAAAGGAACCGATCAATCCCTGGGAATCATGGTGGAGAGTGTGACACCAACACGAGCAATGATGGCTCTCATGTCTAGTGGAGTCCCGTATGTTGATCTTCTCTTAGTGATATCATCTTAAATTGTGTGGGCAGGGAGAAGGGGAATGAGAGATCCTTTTTCCTGCATCCTCTGTGAACTTGGTGATTAAATTCTCTGATCAACCTCGCTCCCTTGAGTGAGGTGAGTGATGGGGAAGGGAAAGTCTCTACAAAGGGTGGTGATACAGCCCTGTGGCTTTGCGGGAAGAGGGACAAGGGCAATTCCAGCTGTGAGTCCTCTTAGATATTTCACAATGCGAACTGCAGAGGTGCTGGGGAAAACCCTGCACCATCATTATGCCATTAATTTGAGAAATCAGGAGGCTAATTGCTGGGACATGGAGCCATGTGTGGGAGAAGTTGCTGGGTGCGGCACAGCCTGCTCAGCCAGGAGCAGTTCCTGTGGACAGGAGCCTCTCTGACCCTCACATCCTTAGAATTCTGCTTTCTATTCAAACTGACACTGCATGTTGGCCTTGAGATGGTGAGTCCCTTTATGGGCGCCTTCACAGGCAACTCCCATGGGATGGCTGAAGCAAGTGCTGTCTTAAAATACCAGTGCTATGCTTGATAGTATCAAATAAGCACCCTCTAGAAAGGACAGCCTGGCTAAAACGACTGCTATGCTTTCCTCATCTTTTGAGAAGAGTAAAACATTCAAGTGTACCTCTTGTCAAGCCTCAAAAACCAAACTGGCTGCACTGCGGGATATTCTGCAGTTTCATACCTTATTGCTATCTACAGCTACCTGAAAGGAGGGTGTAGAGATTTGGGGTCAGTCTCCTCTCCCAAATCATGGGCAATAGCACAAGAGGAAATGGCATCAAGCAGCACCAGGGGAGGTTTAGATTGGATATTAGGAAAAATTTTTACACTGAAAGGTTTATTAAACATTGCAACAGGTTGCCCAGGGAAGTGGTGAGTCACCATCCCTTGTGGTATTTAAAAGACAGGCAAATGTAGTGCTTAGAAGTATGATTTAGTGATGGCTTCTGTCAATGGTAGGTTGATGGTTGGACTAGATGATCTGAAAGGTCCCTTCCAACCCACACAGTTCTATGATTCATGTCCCACAGGGTTTTTCCCCCATTTGTTTTTTATAATGGTCTTCAGATTTGAAGATTAAAAGGTGGAATAAGCTCCAATCCTGCTGCAGCTCTGTCTGGATAGTGGCAGACCTCTGAGGAGTCAGAATGAATTATCTTTCATGTCCTTCTTTCTCAGAGTTAATTTCAGAAAGAAATTGACTATCAATTAGTCCAGGGAGATTGAATTCCTCCCTCTTCCTTGCAGGTAGCCCCTCTGTAAAATGCCAACTTTGTGTTTATCTGAGGACAGAAGCTTCTACAGTTGGCTAAACTGCAGCCAGGACATGTACCTCCTTCCCCCATCAATGACAGGGAGCATGCTGTCACCCAGGCCTGTGCTTCTGGCTTTCCTTTTTCCCCTCAGTGTTTGTTCTCTCCTTCCCAGCCACCGCAATGTCCTGGTGCGGAGGTGTGCGGCCAAACACCTACTGACTGCCATGGAGCAGATTGGAGCCGAGAAGCTCCTCTCCGGCGTGCCTTACAGCACCGACCTGCTGGTGCGCACGATTGTGAAGCTTGCTCAGGACTGCCATCAGGACACAAGGTGATGATCTTCATTTCACCTCCCCAAATCTGAAAACTGTTTGATGTCTGGCTATAAGTGATAAAAACCATAAAAGAGTGGAAAGTAAAGTAAAAATGAAGAAAGTTACTTCACAGTGTGGAGAATGTTGCTGGGGAAATGATTGTACTGGGTAACATGAAAGTGTCCACTAAGAAGGACCATCACCAAAGTCCTGTGACTTGATTCTTTACTCAGATCAACTGAGCTCAGATTAGCCAGTCACAGAATTTTGGTCAGTCGTACATGCACAATGCAAAGCTGAAGTGTTGGCCACTGTTCATCACTGAAAAATCACAAACATTACAAGTCTTATGAGGAGCGGCTGAGGGAGCTGGGGTTGTTCAGTCTGGGGAAGAGAAGACTGAGGGGAGACCTTATTGCTCTCTACAACTACCTGAAGGGAGGCTGTAGAGAGGTGGGGGTCAGTCTCTTCTCCCAGGTCACAGGTGATAGGACAAGGGGCAATGGCTTCAAGTTCAGGTTAGATATTAGGAAATATTTCTTTACTGAAAGGTT
>BJBW01021106.1:440-18571 GCA_004320125.1 Scolopax mira
GGGGGACATGGCGGCGGCTGCGTGCTGGGGCCGATTGTTCCCTGTTTAGGCCCGGAGCCGCGTGTGGGCAGCGGCGGCGCAGCGAGACGCTTCCCGTCCGCCCACCTCCCTTCACCCAGCTCCTTCCCGGCCCGGGCGGGCACAAGGAGCAGGCGGACCCGGTCCTTTGCCCTCCGCCGGGGCTGCGGGGCTCGGCGGGCCCGGGCGGGGGCGGGGAGGGGGGGGCGTCACGCCGTAGCCGAGCTGTGACCTCCGCGCTGCCGGCGGCAGCGCCCCCTGGCGGGCGCGAGGCCGGCCCCTGTGTTCTCGCAGGAGCACGTGCTGCGCGCTGAGGGGAGCGGGCCCGGCCCGGGCAGGGCCTGCGGGCCCCGGGCCCGGCGGCGGCGCCCACCGGCCCGACCCGGCTTCCCTTGGACCACCCGGAGGCGCCGGAGCGGCAGCGGCCGGCCCCGGTGAGGCGCCAGGGGGGTGTTGGGGGTGTTTTGTTTCACGGAGAAACGGGGGGGGGGGGGAGAACGCGCGTGGGGTGTTGCATGGGGTGGTTTGTTGCTGGCCGGGAAGGGGGTACCGGAGGGTTCGGCGCCCTCCCGGCGGGTGGAGTGTGGGATTAGGGAGCCCTGGCGTTTGGGAACTTGCTCGGTGACTTTGTTCGCTCTTCGGCAACAACAAAAAAAAAGCAAATAACTCGGTGGGTTTTTTTTTTCTTTTTCTTTCTTTTTTTTTTTCCCCCCAGCATCGACACGTGCGTCAGGAAATAATGAAGCTTTTCTGTGGGTGTTGCAGTAGCATATTCGTGGAGGAAGTTAACTTTTTACAGAAAATGGTAAGTTGTTTGTTTTTTAAATAATTTAATTTTTACCATGTGGAGGCAGAAACGGAGCTTTTGAGGCCAAGCCCGAGATTTTTGGTAGGGGCACTAGATTTCAAATAATTCCTTGGTGTTGGAGGCACGTGGAGCAGTCCACAATTGCCCTTGTTAAGAGGAGAATAATACAAATTTTTTATCCAACTCATTTATCCAACTAAAGCAGCTGGATGGTGAGAGAGTCTTAAAAATGTTTAAATTTGATAGCTGGGACTATTTTTTTTTTTCTGTGCACGAAGTTTTTTTTTTTTCAGTCCTAATAAAAGTTACAATTTTCTTGTAGTTTCAAAGTATTATATTAAATATCTGGCAGAAGGGACTTTATGGTCCTTCAGGGCCATATTCCTATGAAAGAATGAATAAAATATGCTTTCAAGTTTTGGATATAATTTAGTTGCGGTAGTATATTTTACAACTACCTTAGAAACTGCTTTTTGTTGCTATATAGGCCAATCTAAATACAACGCTAGGAATTGTATTTTGAGGCAGGGTCTATTTGTCAGTAGCAGCAAACATTCTAACCTGCCAGCAAAGCGAGTAATTGAAAAACTTAAGAGGGTACCTGACATGTCATAAGATACTTTCTGAACTTTAGAAAGCTGCTGATGTGATTTGTTCAATTTGATTTTTAAATTTCTGAGTACCTAAAATGGGGCATAAACTTTGTTTTTACTTGATTTAACTTTTATTGTCTGCTTTTTTTTTTTTAATTGAGGCAAGGTGATGGGAGTTCCTTCCCTATTTTTAGATCAGTCTTTGAAAGCTAATAGTTAACTTTTGTTGCCACAATTTGTGTAGAGTGTTCTGAGGAGGAGTCCAGCTGCTTCCTCCATACCATTTGCACAACTGGGCTCTTCTGCTGTCAATCAGGATTGATTCTGATGCTCCCTCGTATTGCATGGGCATCCTCAATTGGGCTGAAGCGCTGCTTCAGCTTACTGTGAAGGCGATCTTTAACCCAGAAACAAAATGTGAATATTTGTTCTAAAGCTGTCTTGTCAAAAGTGTGCGATTCAAAACCTGATCGAATACTCACTTTCTTCTTTTCTTTCAGCAGGTGCAGGGTAGACAACGTATCTGAATTACTAAAAACGCCGCTTGCGTCAGAGTAATGTCAAAGTGCTTACAGTGCAGGTAGTGATATATAGAACCTACTGCAGTGAAGGCACTTGTAGCATTATGTTGACAACTGCCTCAGGAGGTCTTGCAGGACTTCAGAGATTGGAAAGGTACAGTGTGGTGGTGTCAAGTGCTTTTTGTACTAAGGTGCATCTAGTGCAGATAGTGAAGTAGATTAGCATCTACTGCCCTAAGTGCTCCTTCTGGCATAAGAAGTTATGTCTTCATCCAGTCACTCAGGTTAAGACTGTAGATGTTCCAGTAGTTTTCTGCTTTGCAGTCTTCTGTTAGTTTTGCATAGTTGCACTACAAGAAGAGTGTAGTTGTGCAAATCTATGCAAAACTGATGGTGGCCTGTTATAATCTACATCAAGGAGTTTGAATGCTTTCTGCTGGTTGTGGGATATTTTGTGGCCTTCCTCATTTTAACAGCGGTCTAGTGGATGACAGCTCTTGTAGCACTAAAGTGCTTATAGTGCAGGTAGTGTTCACTAATCTACTGCATTATAAGCACTTAAAGTACTGCTAGCTGTAGAACTACATATTCAGCATGCCTTACCATTTATTTGTTGTTAAATTGCACACTGTTCTCTGGTTAGTTTTGCAGGTTTGCATCCAGCTGTATGATACTCTGCTGTGCAAATCCATGCAAAACTGACTGTGGCAGTGACAAGTCAGTCAGTGAGTGTGGAAAAATTGTACCCCTTTCTACACAGGTTGGGATCAGTTGCAATGCTGTGTGTGTCTGTGGTATTGCACTTGTCCCGGCCTGTTGAGGTTGGTGGGGATAGAGGCTGAAACACCTTCGTAGCTTTAAGGAATTTGATCTT
Organism: Scolopax mira; assembly: GCA_004320125.1. Lineage (NCBI taxonomy): Eukaryota > Metazoa > Chordata > Aves > Charadriiformes > Scolopacidae > Scolopax > Scolopax mira. The sequence continues at coordinate 3,255 of BJBW01021106.1, forward strand.
CACTGATCCAGGAAACTTAAAAAAATCTTAAGTTTCTTCTTTTAAAAATGTCATGTAACTTTCTGTGTAAACAGTCTTTCATTTTCTGTATTTAGCTTCTTGTTTGTATATACTGGATTTGTTGCTGACAATATGTATTCACTGGAATCCTTGACTGTGGTTTTGGTTTTTTTTTTTCAAAGGCTATTATTAGCTTTCTATTAAACTGAGGTGGATACTTGTATACAGTTTCTTCATTAATTTCTTGGGAAGAAATGGAACTTGGGTATCAGAAAATCTGGATGAAAGTTCTAACTTGCTCAGTGAAAGCTTGCTATTCAAATTCCGTGAAGGATTTGGCAGCTTTTTTTTGGGAATGCTTTTTATTACATTAAAACTCTGTGTATGCTCTAATTGGTTATAGAGTGCATTTTTAGCCTTCATTACTCCATCCAGAATTTGTCAAATTCAAGAGTAATAAATGAAATTAGCAGCAGGGTCTTAATTCCTTAGCTATGGATTCTTTAATGCTAGTCAGGTGTCCACTTCTTGTGGAGTATCTGTATTTGTGGTGAGTAACAGTGGCCAACTTGTAGCCTTTGGAATGAATCACTTAGCATGTGACACATAGCAATAAAGTAAAACATCTCTTCAGCTACCTGAAGGACTTAACCTGAGGGAAAACTCATGTGTATAACAGCTTCAAAGAAGCTGAGGCTGGTTGGGGAAGATATAACCCAACTCTGTGAGGAAGTCTCAGTGTAAAATCTGCAAGTGGAGCATTCAGTGCACTTTGTTTTTTGAATGAGCTATGTGTTAGTAAACTACACTTACAGCTCAAACACTAATGGTTTTATTTCCTAAAACAGGCCTTCAGAGAACTCATGCTGTAAATTCGAAGTACTCCATTAGTCACTTAGAGTTGCCAGACTCTATATATTACTCTGAAGTGCCTTTGTGGTAGGAAAATTAGGAATATTTGGGTCAATGTTGCCTTTGCTGTTCTTACTTCAACTTAAACAGAATATGAAGCCAAATGAGTCGTTGTTCCTAATTGTGTTGAATGCTGTTTTCCAGAGTAGGTCAATTTGTATTGCAGTGCTTTCTTGGAGTATTACTCTGTCCTCCAGCAGGTTGCTGAAGGTTCTTAGATAGATAGGTTTGCCATCTCCTAAGTATTTTTCCTTGAAGCAGCCAAGCCATCTTAGACTCTTAGGCTACTCACTTTCTGCTGCTTCTTCTGTTCCTATGTCTTAAAAGCGACAAATAGGTTTCTTACCTATAGGTAAGAAATAGATAGGTTTCTTACCCAAAATGTTACTTTCCCAAGCTTAAATTCTTTTTGGTCTTGCTGATTAGGAGAAGCTTGTGTCAGTGAAGTCAGCAGATGAAGTGGCATGTCTTATCCCAATCTCTGTACAATAAGTTTCTGCAATTACCTGCTGGTGATGGCAGGTTTAACTCCTTTTTGAGCGTAAAAGTAATATTATTAAAAGTTGAAATGCTGGAGGCTTGCGTAACTGATGTCTGACAGAAGCAGTTTTATGCCCATGGAGCCTTAAATTGTCCATCAGATATGCTGGAGTGTATGGTTTTAATTTTTAATACTTCTGTGTTAAAATGACCTATATGACATTTGTAAATGTTTCCATTATTTAATCTTTTTAATTGCCTGGACTCCAAAAAATACTCTTACATGGTGCAAGTCTGTGAGGAATAATTTTATAACTGCCATAGAGCATTTTAAAGACACAGTAAGGTATGCTTTACTCAAGGGGCAATTGCAGCAATGCCTGTGTAAACTGTAATACCAATTGTATTTGCCTGTGTTGAATACAGTTTTAGCGTATTAATTATGTAACTTATGTTATTAGAACTTTAAAGTTAAATCATGCACGTGCTTTTTTGAAAACACCTCTGATACTTTATTTCAACTCATTCTGACATATCACTAGCTTCCTCCTGGATAGTAAGTGAATATAGCCTTGCCTTGTACATAAAGTTCAGTGCAATTTTTTTTTATAGTCACTTGAGCATCTCCTAAGAAGTGATTGTTAATCCTGTGTATGTTGGTTTCAGCATAGCTGAGACATTGAACTCTAGTTGATTGAAAACAGCAGGGAGAGAAGTGATGCTGCTAAGTTTGGCTGGCTTTGCTGAAATAAGCTGAGTCTTGTCACCGATACTTGAGTGACTAGAAGGTTGACTGGAGTGAAGTGGCTAGATGGCTAAAACAAGTGCCAGTTCAAAAGTCCTACAAAAATAGCAAGAAGCATTTTCTGTGGATGTGTTCAGCTGAGATTATTAAAATTGTCACATGTATCAGAAGCTCATTTCTTTCTACTGTCTTTGTTACAGGTAATTTTTCAAGTGAATTCCTCCTATGAGTTTGAGACATAGGAACTTCTGTGAGCTTGGCATTAATAAAGATAAGCATGTACAGATTTCTATGAATTGTCTAAAATAATTATTTTTTCATATGTGTATTATGCAGGAAGAGCATAACTTAGTCTTTCTAAACAAAAAGAAAGAAATTCCAAGCAGTATTAATACTTGCTTGAAGTTCTAGTATAGCAGAGTTAGCCTTATAAGGAAAACCTTGTCTGTTAACCATAGAAAACTTCTGTACACTCTTGGTATTGGAAAGCATGCTGGGAAATTAAGCAGTTGTTTTTCACTAATTTGTCACTGGAAGATACTGAAAAACCAGCTCAGTTCTTCAGAACTGACTTTCTTTCGTTGACTAGAATATCAAAGCAACTAGTGAGATGACTTGTCATGAGCGGACATTTTGAGTAATAGCTAGTTCACAGGCATTAAATGAACATAAGACTAGAAGAGGACATCCCCTGCTGTGGTGGCACAGCCTTGTATCTCTCCTGCATAGCTGACGTACTGTCATGAGAAAATGAATGCAACACTCTATGTCCTGATGTTTGCTAATTGCCCTCTTTAAATCACATATTTGTGTAGTTCGTAAGTGGTCTTGTCTACAAAGTCCTGAATACCCAGAGCTTCAAATCTGGGACTTGTCTTGCAGAGTTGTTTTTTTTCCACACCATCTTTCTTCTCTCCCCATCACTAGTCTACAATTCACTCCTTGAAGCAGCTTTCTCTCCAAATGTTTTATGTTAGTAGCTTCAGATGAGTAGGCAAATAGCATTCCATGTATAAAACAGAAATGTCATAGATACAGGAGATAAAGCAACTGATCATAAAACAATGGACTGCATCATGTTGTGAGTCTTCATCAGAGCCTTGCTATGAAATCTGCAGTTTTGTTCTCAAAGAGTCTTAATTTCTGGTCATTTGCTTTCCTGTTCACCTTTTTGGGTGATGTCTAAGTGAGAAGATGTGGGGCAGGGAGAGGGGAGAAATGTGCCATTAAGATTCTTCTCTACACCATTTAGTACATCCTTACTCCTGATCGATTGTGTGCTGTGCTGGTGTCTTTTAAAAATGTAGCAGTGTTAACAAGCATCTATCTTCCCTCCCGGTTGGTCTGGTCAGCAGGGGCAGAGTTAAGAATGATACCTGTTAACATTGAGCATAAAAATTGTCAGTCAGGAATCTGAAGACTGAACGCATGTTCCTACCCTAGTGTCATTGCATGCTACCAGTTCTGGAGCAAACAACAAAAAAACGGTGCATATGTTGAGTGAAGTTCTTTAACAGTATTTAATATAAGGCTATTGCTTCCTACAGCCAGTAGGATTCCTGTCTGGAGGGAGACTGACTAGAGACCTTGTGAGTAGAGGCTGAGAATTTTAAAATGGATCTTAGTTATTCTAGATTTTCCATCTTCCTAAGAAAAAACAAACCCCCACAACACAGTATTTCATTCTTCCTGTTTAATAAAAATTTTGCATAGTTCCCCTAGGTGATGTAATGAACAAATCTATGAATGAAGTCTCATTTCAGACTCACTTGTGTAGTTCTTTATGTTTGTTTCTTGGGGTGGGGTATTGTGGGCCTTTTTTTTTTTTAACTATGCTTAACTCGCTAGGGTGACATGTAATTCCAGTCCAAGTGTTCCAATACAGAATGCTTGGTGGCCAGATGACTTCTTGCTCCTTGGGAACTGGATCATTTTTTTTTTTTTTAATGCAGAACAAAGTCTACAGACAAAGCTGTAAATGCAAATAGCTATAATTTGGGTGGCCTTAAATGTCTTTGTGATTGAGGAGATAAGCACTTCCCTTCATCACTAGAAGGACTGATTCAAGCATCACAAATTATACCAGGTTGAGGTACCCACTGTGGCTGAGTAAAGAATCTCCCCAGCTAATACTTAAAAAAGGAGTAATTCTTAATGGCCCTTATGTATGATCAGCATGCTTTGCATGGAACAAGATTTCTGTTGAGGTTTGCTGAACAAAGCTGGCTGAAACTTTTAACTGAAGAAATGCTTATATTGGTGATCAGAGTTTCTTGAGTAGCTGGGATTCAGGCTGTGATTCTGATTACTGTCAGCTGGGCTAGTTGATTAATACTAGTTAGTAATGTATAGTCTAAACTAATGGAGTGATGATTGAAAAGACAAAAATAGTCTGTGATGAATGCTTGGGTGCTAGTCTTTGTATGTTGTAGTTGCTTGAAAATACGTCTGCTATCATGAGTTTGGCTGAAGAGATGGGTGTTTTGGGGAATCTGACCTGTGGATAAGTGGTGACTGGTCATGTCCCACTTGCAGTTTCCTGCTGGAAAAAGTGTGATGAGAGATGAGGTGATCAAGGATGCAATTAAAGGCAGGGAGGATGAAAATGAGCATAGATGGGAAAGGGAAAGAGTAGAAAGCTCAAGGCAGGAGAGGAGTGTAACTTGGGTTACTTAATCTGTATTTTCTATGCCTTGTACACTACTGTGACTGACAAGAATGTAAGAGCAACTGTCCTGCTGTGGGGCATGTCAGCAGTCTGGATAGAAATGGTCTGGACTTTAACAATGGATAAGGCATTGTACAACAATAAGAAATCCTTTGGGTGACATGTTATAGAATCTTTAAAAGATTCCAGATACCCACATCTTTGCAGAGTATTTATGGCTGTGCTTTTTCCTGCTATAGAACAAATTAACTAGTTCCTGCTTAGTGTACTTGGTGCAGAAGGAAAGTTGCTGCTACTGTTGCAGAGGACTGGCACTTTTCTAGTCACTTCTACTTTTTTAACTGTGCTCTGTGCAGAGATGTAAAATAGGCCACTTAGGAAGTATTGAGTCACTAGGTCGTTGTTTTGATATGTGTCTCTTTTTTTTTTTTTTTTTTTTTTCCCACACCACCTTATTTTGGCAAAGACCCATGTTTTATTTGGGAAATCTACCTTAACTCTATAGTTTCTGAATATGACTGGAATACTTGAAAAGCTTTTAAACACTTTGAAATAGACAGTCTTTGTGTTAAACCCTGTAAACCTCTGCAAGGTTAAGTTTTTTGTCGGTTTGTTTTTTTTTTTAACTTTGTAAACAAACACCAAAAAAATTCTGAGTATTGTGAGATGAGAGGCTTTTAAGTATCTTTCTACAGTCAAATTCTAGAAATTGGCACTACCAGGTGGCTGATCAGATTTTTTTTTCCTTCTTCAAAACATGGAAATGAAAGGTTAAATAATGAGTCAAGAATGACTAGGGGACAACTTTATGTGAGAGTGTGTTGGAGTGTGTGATAAGCTCTGCTACTGGGTTTTTAATTTAGGTAAAAATCTCTTAAATTCTCATCTGACAAATGCTTTTGACAAACATGCTGATTGAACAGTAATCGATACCTAGATTTTATGATTGGGAGTTACTATATGTGGGGTAGAGCTGTGGGGCTGTGTGATGTTAAATAGTTGAGGTGATATAGTGACAGTTCTGGGATGTAGTTCTTGATTTGCATCACTGTTGTCAGATGAAATGTACATATGAGCGCACAAGTCATGATTACATACATACCTGTATGTCTTATCTAAACAACGTTCCACTGCAAGTCACAAATCTTGTCCAAATTACATTATGCTCTGTTCTCAAGGTCTGTGGCAGGAAATAGTCTTTCTTAGCATTTTGTATGAAGAAGTACCCCCTTTCAGCCATCACATAGAAATTCTGCAAGCCCTTGTTCCAGTATGATATTGCAGAGGCTTTTGCCCTCTGAACTGCTTAGTTGATAATTTGGTTCCAGCCTGAAGGGTCAATACAGCTGATTTTTAATGTTCATCACCAAATGCATGCTTCTTTGTATTTGTCAGCATCTCTAGTAGAGGTTTAGTCCTATCTTGCAGTCATAACCAGGTAGTGTTTCTAAAAGTGTTGGAAAAGTGTTGGACTGGATTTCTGTGCAGGTGAGCATGCTCTGAGAACTGGTTAGGTGTTAAAGTCCAAATACGTGCTTAGTGACATAACTACAAGAATGAACGTAGAGAGTTTTTTGGAGTTGTTATTATTAACAAATGTACCAGAGGTCTTCAGGAGTATTTTCAACATTCAGCCTGTAAGCTTTGTGGCAAACTGAGACTAGACATGTTATGAAAATTTGACTCCTAATTCTGTCTTGATTTCTGTCCTTTAATATCTGTGGGAGTAGCCAGGGAAGTAGGTCTTTCCCATTCTCCCCATTCATACATCTCCATTTGCAGAAAACTCAAATGATTCCAGGTGAAATCAAATGGTTGAATTATGAATAGATCCTAGTAGACAACATTTGAGAGGCTGCTTTAGCAGAGTAGTGAACACAGATTTTGCTCAGGGAGATGGCATAAGCAATCTGTAATACGGGTTATCCACAGAGATCAGTGCAAACAAAAGTGAGCATGTTTTTTGTCTGGCCAGGTCTGAGTCAGCTCCTGTTTGAAGCTGTATTCTGAATTAGGATGTTTCTTTTTACCTTTATTTCCTAGCAACTTGTGTCTTAAGGATTGTACTGATCACTTTGACAACAGATGTTTGCTTGTTGCTATCTACTATTCAAGTTATTTTTGTCCCTTTTTAAGGTTTGTTTATTAAATTCAGCCAATAATTAAACACCCAGTCAGTAGACAGATGCAGTTGTACATGGATTAAAATATATGCTGCACTTGGAATTTGGAGGAGAAAAATACAAATAGTTTTATCATGTTTGTGACTAAAGCATTTCTAAGCATAAAGGGAGGTTGAAGTGGATGGAGGCTAAAACTTAGAGCTAGAGTAGAGGAGCAAAGGGGGGCAGTAATTGCTGGAAGAGAATATTGTATGTTGGGGAGGCTAGATGCTTTCTCCAAGAAAGTGTTGAGGTAGGTTGTGCTTGGAGTGATAAGTAGTGCTTTGCCACTCTGGGTGTAGAATACTGCAACAGTTGTATATATTGCAACCCTAGTTTTATTAAAAGGGATTTAAATCCTTTTTTTTTTTTTGCTCTTGTTTTCTTTTTGTTTGGTTGGTGTTTTTTTTTTTTATTTTCAGATAAGTGAAAGAGGTGAAAAAAGCCTGCACAGATTTGTCTGCTGGACTATTCTCAATTCTTAGTAATTGTATCCTCACGTGGCTATTGAGTGTGCCAAGAGTATTCTGACTTTCCTTAGGTATCCCATTCTGCTTTGGGTAAGGTATTGTATGTAGAGAGGTTTAGTGTTTTTTTGTGGGGGTGAGGAGTGAAGGGGGTTTTGGCTCTTAAGAAGAGGAAATGATGGCAGTTTTGGACTGTTCCATGAAGAGAGTAAATGAAGAGTTCTGCTTACTTGTGACACAAGTTGGTGTAGTTTCTTGGATACTGAGAATCCTTACAGACAGCTACTTCTCTTTCTCCCTGGATCATAAAGTTGTTGCCTGGCAGCATAGCCTAGTATATCAAAAAGTGAGCCTTCTTACACTGATTGGATGCTTCTCTGGGTTACTTTCATGTAGCAATTGTCAAAATAGCGTGTCTGGACACAACCTGGAATCTGAGCTCTACCCTTTTAACTATTGATACAATTCCCACCCAAACTCAAGCATAATCACTGGCCTTGGCAGAAATACTTCATGCTCTGACATGTTAGTGGTTACCTGGGGAAGTAGTTTGTGGGACCTGTGGACAGCACTGTATATACTGAGGCATTTAGTATTGACAACTGGGTAAGTGGTGTCTGTGTATTGGAGCCACATCCAGGTATCTGCAACCACTTGGAGTTATGCTTTAAAATTATTTGCTTATTCTATGCATATGTGTAGTTTCACTTGTTAAGTGCTTGTCTAGTACTAAATTAGAGTTAGGTCTAAAATGTGTATTGATTTGTAGGCCTGTTCCCCTTTGGGGACAGAAGCTATAGTATATCGGGGATCACCTACTTCTAGAAATCTGCAGATTTCTAGGACATTTAAACTAGGTTAGATTCCACGTTACATTCTTTTATAAGAAGCATGGGGAGCCAACAAGAATGTAAGCATATTCTTACAGGCATTGCAGAAACAAAAGGAAGGAACTGTCTAGTATTCAAGAAAAAACAAAGGGACATGCTTTATTCATAAAACATGGTCTATGTATTTCAGAGTTCTGCTAGTGGTGTAAACTTTGTCTTCCCTCATAGCCTCAGGGAGCTTGGAAAGTCTGCCCCTTCCCTCTCTATAAAAGTTAACTGCAAGGGAGCCTTTGCCAAAGAATCTAAACAAAAATGGGTAAAAAAACCAGTTTTGGTAAAGCACACTGAAAGAAAACCTGGATCAAAGTTGTATAAAAATGTGTATCTGTATTTCTTCTCTGTCTGCTGAGAGAGAGGGAGAGAAGGAAATAAGTGAGCTAGATGCCATAGGGAGGCTACAAAAGTAGTGTTAAGGCTACTTGAGCAATAGCCAGAGGCTCTATGCAGAGTCACTTTTTGGGGGAGTGGGGAGGAGAAGGGGAGGGGAGGAAGCAGAGGGGATAGCAAAGGTCCCTCTTGATAAGACTAGATTTTGTTTGGTTAGAGCAAGTCACTTTAGCGTGCTGAAAGGAGAAGAACTATAAAAATTAAGTGAAATTAAGCTGGGAATTAAAATACCTATCCCTTCTCGGGTGGTTGTGTTTTTGTTGTTTGTGTGGTTGTTTCGGTTTTTTTTTATTGTCTTTGGGCTTTTGTTACAGCTTCCACCAGATGGTACTCCCAGCCCACAGTTCCACATTGGGACAAGGTGCTGTTGTAGCAGGAGCATTCCTTAGTGGCCCTTGCTGTTGTGATGAGACCAGCCCTGTGCTTGGATGTGTGGCCTTTCAAACTCTCATGCTCACCCAGGTTGCCTTGAGTTTCTTGTTTGTAGGTTTCAGAGAAAGAAAGGCAACACTTAAGTATTCCAGGACTTGAGCTGGTGTGCAGTGTGCTCAGGTCACCAGAGTGACACTTCCATAGGGCAGCAACACCACCTTGTGTTTGACTGGCAAGGCCAGGCATGTGCCTGGGCTCTTTCATGTGGTAGCTGTAACCTGTAGAACTGGTGCATTAATCAGCAGTTGAATCTCCTGTATGATTTGAACAACTTTTCAGAGCCACAGCTGTCTGCTTCACTCTTCTGTTCACTAATGAGAGAGCTATATCTATTTTAGTCAGTGGGAACGTCCTCATCTATTGGCTTTTTATGGCCCCAACAAAATGGGAACTTCCCTGGTGTTTGGGTTTCCAGTGTGCTCCCAATTTGGGAGTTGGGAAGTTTGTGCTTACCTTATTCTAGAGTCCCATGAATTGTAATTGATAATCCTAATTGACCCAGTGGTCTTTTCTGGTATCAGAATTATGTTTGCCTTTTGCTAAGAGTTCTCAGACTCCTTTTCTTACATGTGCCAACAAGTTTGTAAGTGCAGCATTTGTACCAGTCGTCTTTTACTTTGTTATGTTTAAAAGTTTTTCTGGTCCGTTGTGATGCTAATGTAAAAGGAGACTTTCTACCTAAAATACCATAATATTAAGCATACTTCTTGGGCAAATACTGAGTGTGCTAAGGACTGGTACTTGTGTACAAGTGCAGTGCAGTATTTTAGTGCTCTCTTCACAATAAAAGTGAGTTACAGGGGAAAGAAAATAAAGGGGGAACTTGGAGGGAGGGAATGTGTTAAGTAGGGGAGTGTTGATAAATAGGAGTACCTGTTGCATTTCTTATTTTGCTGAACAATCCCTAGCAAAACGTACATCAGGTCTTCAGACCTAGAAGTGATGCTTAGATTCCCTTGCTCAGGCAGCCTAATAAACGGGTAAATTTGCAACTGACTGGTGTCTGTCTAACATGTTGATTCCAACCTGAGTGCCTTTAGAGCTTCCAGTTTTCCCAACTAATATGTTCAGGGATACCAGAAATGAACTCAGAGATATTTAGCTATGATTTCACAGGTTAATCACTAGGATTTTGAGAACACAGATACTTTTTTGATTTACAGTTGCAAAACCACACTTGGATTCATGAAGATGAACCTAAAAAGACACAAACAGTATTCATTGTAATAGGCCTTTTATTTAATGAAACTCAGTTACTTCTAAACTGATTGATCCTTTTGATGAAGTGTTTGCTAGATAGCTTTAACTTTATAGATGCTGTCACATTCCAATCACAGGATGTCCAGTACTTTGAGCAGGTGGTTTTCTGTAGATTTAAAAGGTCGATTATTCACTGTATGAAGGTGTGGACTGTTTAAAGTTTTGGATAAAGTTATATCTCTCTTCCCTGTAAATTGTGACTTTAGGATTTAAGTTGAAAAGTATGTGGAGTTCTTTCTGACACATTGCTGTTTGGGGTTTTTTTTGTTTGTTTTCTTAGTTTTTAAGATGCTGGGAATCCTGTTTTTAATTTCAATTACAATTTTGGAAGTTCACCTTCAATTAGCTTCAAGTGAAATAAATTACTGGATCTAAGCACTGCTAGCATTTCATATTATATTTTTGTTTTCACACCACAAGCCATGTTTCTTCAGAGTTAAAATTCATCATTGCAAGAAGTGTTGTTCCCCTTTCCTATAGCTAACCATCCCACTGTTCATGTATAGATAATATATAAGCTTTTAGAGCATTGCTTAAAGTGTTAGTTTAAACTTGCTGTATGTTAGAATTTTAATGAATACTGTGGATTTCAGAGAACATTTTGGGGAGGCGTTCAATAGAGCTACAGGTATTTGCTATTTCTCTGAATTTTAAATTTCTGTAAATTCCCTTGACGTTTTTTCAGGGCTAGCCTTTCCCTGAGCATACAAGGTCAAAAACTGATGACCTTATATCTTTGTCCTTGAGAGGTTTAAAAAATGCATTATAAACAAACCAGAATCTTTCCTACTTTCTTCAAACTTCAGGAAATGTTCTTTCTTTACAACAGCTTCTCGTTTCCCTAGTTTACCCTTTTTCCCTCTTACAGTATGTCTGCATTTCTGTATGGATACATGTACCTACTGTGTGCATCAACATATGCATACAGGGAATGTTACTAATATACAAATGCTAGTATTTATGTCCATATGATATAGGGCAAAGAACATGTTGGTTAAATAAATTACTTCCTGCATAATACTTGCTTTAAATTGGAGAAGGAATCGCTGTAGCTTGACAAAACATGAGTGTTTTATGTGTATTCCCTCATTCTCGTTGTCGGTGTCTCTGAAACTAAATTCTTCCTGGAAAACCTGTTTGGGAGGGGAAGAAACTGTTTTTACTAATATGCATTTTTTGCTGTCTGAAGTCAGCTGTGGACAGTGCAGGTGCTGAACCTGGAAGCACATAAGATTTTCTCCTCTTTTTTGAAATCCTGAAATATTGGTAAGGTGAGCTTTTTTTTTGTCTTAGCTGGGTTGCAAACATGGAAAGATGCCTAAATGTGTTGGGAGCGGTGACGAGTGCAGCTGGACAAAAACTGGGGGTGGGAGTCCAATAAGGGATGTTTTAAAGAAAGTGTGACCAGTAATTCGGGTAGCTTTGAAGTCACAGACGGTTGGAATGACACAGAGGGGAAATGTTTTATTCTTCCCTGGGGATCTGCTGTTACAGTTGGGATACTGAGTGAACAGAGCTGCAGTATGACCTTGCCACAGCCCTGCTTTTATGCTTATGGAGGAGTCTTGTTTCTCCATTAGGGAATTAGGTGACGATACAATAGTAGCAGAGCTATATATCTGAAGTGGTGGCTTATATATCTGAAGTGGCTTATATATCTGAAGAAAGGTTTGTTTCATTAAACATATCATAGTTGATCTGGTGTTTCTTCTTGCCATGGAGTCTGCCTCAGTTATAATAATTTTCTTAGATGCTTGAGCTACTGATCACCTCCCTAGGGTGACTGTTCCATTTCCAGGGCATACTGTTGACTTCTACTGAGGCGGTTGTCAATCAGCACCCCCAGATCCCTTTCTGCAGGGCTTCTCTCCAGCTAATCCTCTCCTAATTTATACTTGGGGCTGGCATTACTTCCCTGGGGTAGAATATGTCACTTGGACTTGTGCCATAAACTTCATGTCATAGATGTTCGCCCAGTGATCCAAACTATAGATTCTTCTGCAAGACATCTTGTCCTTCAAGAGAGACAACATCACCTCCCCGTTTAGTATTGTCATCAAATTTGCTAATGGTGCATTTGACTCCACTGCATGGAACGGCAGGGCTTGGAACAGGCATTCGGCTGCCTCAGCTCAGTTGGTACAGGCTAATGACAGAAACTTGTGGTTGAAGGTAGGCACTGTGAAGAAATGAATTAGGGGGCATGAATACATATTTGGATTCGAAGAGAAAAGTTTGAGATAAACTTTAAAAATGAAGTAAAACCCACTTTTAAACACTGACTATTGTGTTGAGCTATGCTTAAGCAAAATGTAGGGGTTTTACCACCAGAATGCTCTGAAGTTACTCTATCTCCATTTGCTGATTTTAGTATAAGTTTTTTTGTTATGCTGATTTTAACTATAATTTCCAATAAGTATTTGAAAATTATAGATGTAATTGTTTGCAGTGATATATATGTAAAATTCTTTGTAAAAGGCTTGTATAAACTTATTTTTATGAAGTGGTGCACAAGGAACTGCATCTGCTATATACCTCTGTCAGTAACTGTCTTTGAGTGTCTAATTGAAGAGAGAACTGGAAGAGCTTCTAGGGTGTTAAGTTATGTCATGTCTTCAGAGGTAGCAGTATAATTATTTGAGATAAATATACTTTATTCTGTAAAATACAAAGTTTTCACAATTTTAATGGGATAAATATGATAATCTTGTGTCTTAAGTAATGAAGGGAACTCAGTGGTGGCAGAACTTATTTTGCACATTGTGTTTTGTATAAACTACTCTGAATAGAAGTTAGGTAGCTGTTGCCATGTTTGAACAGTTGGTGGCTCCAATGCTTTGCAGCTGTCACTGTACATAATGCCAAAACAGGTTAATTCAGTTATAGCTGTATTGAACTACTCAGAGATTTAAAAAGAAAAATCAGAATCAGGAACTTAGTAAATAGCCAAACCCTTCCTAATTGCATTTTAAGACACTGTGTAAAAGCCTTTCTTAATTAAGTGTGAACTCTGCCATTACTGTACAGCTTAAGGTAAAATATAAGGGTCACATTTGCAAAGTGGCAGTTCAGGATCAGTAGCAATATTCCTGAAACCAGCATAGCTGAGAACGTCCCTGCTTCATGTTGCAGGACTATACAGGCGATATAGATGACAGCTCCCCTGACCAAAAAAAAAAGAGAGGGGACCAGGGAAAGAATCCAAGAATCCATTTCTGGAAAAGAGGCAGATACCAGCAAATACTATGTAGACAATCTTTAAACTGAGACTTGCATAACTGCTTACATACTTAAAAAGGGAAGCACTTTTGTTTAGATTTTGAAATAAAGAATTTAATGGGCAATGGAGTTTGATAGAGCAGGATGGTAACCTCTTAACAGAAGAGAGCTGCTGATTATCTGTCACTTGTAGGCAGTGCAAGACTATTGCAACACAATGGTTGAATAGGATGGGCAACTTTCTACAAAGTTTTAGTCCTACAAGTCTGGTGATAGCCTTGCATAAATGTGTAGAAATGAGATTAGAAGCTTCCAGTGGTGACTTTTTCCAACTTTTTAGCCCCAGAGAATAAGATTGGAGAGATGGAACATTCCTCACCAAGTTTTCCATGTTCCTTGTTTTTTTGCTATTGGAAAACTACAGTTTGTCTGTTTTAACTGAGATACTTGTATTCCATCCTGAACTACTTTAGGCACCCTGTGTTCTGTTTTCCTTCATGCCTTGTCTCTCATCTGAATTGTACTATCATGCTTTGTGTTTGAAACTTCTGCAACTTATGATAGGAACAGCGCTGCAGAACAAAATCCTGGGGAAGGCAGCTTTGCAAGGTACAGTTTAGTCCTCGGAACTCAAGTGGGGTTTGTTTCTTTCTGTCCCCTGCAGGAGATTTTTTGCTGCTTAGAACTTACATGTTGGTTTTGATTACTGTATAGCATCATACTATCTTAGCAAAATTTCATCAAGCAACGTATTCTAGCAAAATGAAGCCAAAAAAAGGGTATCATTCCAACGCCTACCTTCAAATGCTTTTTTTCTTTTGCTTTTAAAAAGAAGAAATATAATTTTTTTATATATTAAAGTAATCTAAGAGTTACACTTGAAAGCAAGGCTGGAATGTAGTTAGAGGTACACTAATTAGCAGAGAACTGACTTAGCTTTTCCTCTAAGCCTATAAAACACTTTTCAGATATATTCTTGGTTACTTTTTCCCCAGTTACTCCTAATATTTCTATTATATTAAGGTATTAAGTGTTCACAAATTTTACTGAAACTATGTAGTACTAAATACTAAGATTGAACTTACATGTTTGTGTTGTCCTTACTGTGCTCTGGAACAGCTGATTAATAACAGCAGGCTAATGTCTCACAGCATTTACATGCTGCGAAGTCCCATTCTTGTTCCTACAGCGGATCTTCAAGTGACTCACATGTAATACGTAGTTTCCATGAAATGTATGTTAATGCTAGTGGTAATACAGGAAACACACAATTCTGAGATCCTCATCTAGGATATGCCTTGAGATAAGACTAATCGGCTCATTAACAGAAAGCAAGTTTTTTCCGGTTCCAATGCACTTTCATTTAAATAGTTCCATTTATCTCTTTAATACGAAATGTGAAATAAACTTGAAGTACAGCTTCACAAGTAGTTCAGGGGCACCAGAATTCATGAAACCTTGTTGTGTGGTGGTTAGCTTTGGTATCTAAGTCATCCAATTTCCCCTTGACGCTTTTTCTGTAACTGAGACATTTCTGCTACTTAATAACACTGGAGAAATACCCATTAACAAGTTATTATGGGCAGATAGATATTAACATCATTACATAGTGTGATTTTATTTTTTTTTTTAATGAAATGTAAGGTTGGAAATTGCCAAAAGTGTAGGGTCCTGCACCTGGGGAGGAATAATGTT
>BJBW01021114.1:1128-12488 GCA_004320125.1 Scolopax mira
GAATGGTGTCTAAGCTCCTGTATTAAGCCACTTGAAATCCCTCAGACAATCTGGTGCACTTAGGGCTGGCAGATATGCCATAGGACCTACAGAAGACACCAGCACTTCTGAAGCAGCAGCTGGAGGTCAGGAGGGGTACGGTAAGACGTCCCAAAGGCATAAGATGCCTAACCTTGGATGGAGAAATCAAACCCCTATTCAGTACAGACAATGAAGCTTGTTGTCAGGCCCCTAGTCCCTTTGAATCCTGGGGATCTGGCAGCCTGGGCTTAAGCGTGGATGTGTTGCAGCTGCCTGGCCCTGAGGACCTTCAGCAGGATCCTGCTTCTCCTTCACTTGGGAGATCTTTCCCTTGGTCTGTAAGCCTTACCCTGACTTGCCTTTCTGGCCTGGTCTTAGGGTTTTCTTGCCACTATGGACTCACTGGGGGACAGCAAGGCTCTTGGCCAATGCCAGTTACCATTGCCATGTCTACTCAGCTCTTCTTGCCTGGATGCTTCAGAAAAGTGCCCAGTATCAGCAAGGCCACCCTGCTGCTCCTCTCAGCTCCCAGCTCCCCTTCCAAAGCAGACCAAACTCTTGCTGCTCCCTGACACTCAAGGTGGCCATTTACCCCACCAAAAAGAGAATAACTTCTGTCTGGGCAGCTCTTTACCTCCCCTGACTGTATTGATCAGAACTCCACTGACGATGGTGGGAGCTTAGACATTTGTTTCCCATGGCAACATCTGTCATAGCTAAATTTAGGTGTCTTAAACTGAAGAGGAATTTCCCTTTTACAGGTGGCCAGGTCTCAGTTCAGTTTCCCTGGTGTAGGCATTCAGAGATGTCCCACACCGTGGCAAGGCTGGAGGATTGACCGCAGAGCAGTGCAGGAGGCTGGGTGGCAGAGCCTAGGGGACACTGTGTGACACCAGGTGCTCACAGTCAGGCAGCTGGATTCTGCCCTTAAAATCAGTTGAGGTAAACCTCACTTGGTGAGGAACCAGCCAGGAACCCACCTGGTGACAAATCCAGCCAGGAGAAGGGTGGACAAATCCAACTGGGTGACACAGGGGCAGCCCTGGGCATCAGGTGTATCCTTGGGGACAGGTTAAGTTTGGGATGTGATAGCAACCCATGGCTGCGGGTCAGGATCAGCCCAGTGAGGGGAACCAGGGTCAAACAGAGCCTAGGATGGCCAGGTTTAGCTGGGACAATGTCCTCCTTTGGACATTCCAGCAGCTGAGAAGGGGATGTACTCGGGGCCCTGCTGCTCTCACTGTGGCTCCTTGTAGCTCTACAGCTCCTTAACCAAACCCCAGTGTGTCCCACTGCTCCCTTTAAAACATCCCAGGAGAAAATTTCTGCTTCTAAGATGCTCCTGCTGCCCCTCCTGGGCTCAGGAAAGATCAGAGTAAATTCATAGAACCTGTTTTTTCAAACAATAAACTTGCTGCAGATACTTTTTGTTGTTATTAACAGAAATGACAGTATAAGAGCATGTAATTATTTTATGCCCTGTGTGCGTGTCAAGCAGTGCATAAAATCTGAGTTCTGCTGCATGATGATTTTTGGTTTTATGTGCAAAGTGAGTGCAAATCCTACCATCAGGCTGCACGATTTCCTGTTGCCTGTTTCTGCATCATTAGTGAGGTTTTGCGACAGTTTTCTGTATGAAGATGTTCCTAAAATAACTGTACAGATCCTGCATCTTACCCACAGCTGTATCAGGGGATGTGTAGGAGGTGTCAACAAAGCCATTAGGTGAATTTGAATATCTAATTAGTGTAGTGGGATCTCTGTTAATTATTTGCAGGAATGTAACTATTCTAAAATATGTTTAAGATGCAGCATCCATGTTTAATTTTTGTTATGGTTTTATATTATAGACAAGATAACAACATTGAGGAAGTTTTCAGGACACCCACCGAAGGTGCTTTCTTGGCCATGAGTAGATAATTTTCTCATTCTTGTATGAGAAACAAAATGTTGGTCTTACTTTTATATTAAAACATTTTATCTACCTCAGGATTCTGCCCCTCCTTCTGCTTTGTGGAAAGGAAAATCAAGGAGTTCTTCAATTTAAGTCAAGAAATAAGACAAATGAATCAAAATATTTGGGTATTTGGGCAGAAGATCATTTCCATATTTTACGCAGGTGTATAAGCCTTAAGCTGTATTTGTAATGTAATCCCTTTCTGTCTTCCTTCAAGATATAGTTTCTGAAAGGTACCCTGACCTTTAGCTCTTTTTCAGAATAGGGCAGTTACGGTAACAGCCAGTTTTGTGAGAAGGATAAGGTCATTTGTGTGGTTTTAAGTCAGCAGAGAAGGTGGTAAAAGCTTTCATAGATAACTTTTTTCTAATTAATAGATTTTTGAGTAAATGATCCAGTTGTGCTAGGATTTGTTCCTATTTTTTCTAGCAGTTTTTACAGCATTTTCCATACTAAAGATAGTGCAATACCTTTTGAACTGTTTTGACTCTAATTGCATCAAAACTGGTCTTCAAAAGTGGTCAATGTTACTGTTGGGGAGTTGTAGAAGAGACCATTTTTGATTAGTATTTTTTTTCATAATTTCTAGTTTACATAGGGCTTTTCCAAGCTGATCCTCTCTCCAGCTTGGGTGTGAGTCTTCATTTAGGCTTGATCAGCTCCGTATTTTCAATAAGGTCTTGCACTGGGTTATAAGAAAGGATGTGCGAGATGGCAATCAGTGACATGCACGAAGTGCTAGAGCCAAGGAAAAGAAGGGGAAGCCACAACTTTTGGGATGATGGGGGAAATAAGGGTAGAGGAAATCAGAACATGGGTTACTTGGCCAGCCTCTGGACAGTGTTTCCCTGCACCCCCAGGAAGCCCAATGAGCAGTGGCCCCAACCAAGGCTGTGACCCCCCATTCCATCTCCCACTGTGGAAGGATGTGGCAGACAGTGAGAAAACACATTTCTAAATTTTAAAAGGGTAATTGGTGCCAAAAAGTCTAGAGAGACCCAAGATTGAGTATAACCTGAAATTGTAGGTAGCAAATAAATGAGAATTTATCACTTTCGAAGTGTGGCATTTCCTCTTGGTTGGTGTGCTTGGCACTGGTATGTAGCAGTCGTGTTCAGCCATGCTATCTAGGCTTAATTCAAATTGAATTTTCTCTAACTGGCCTTAAGTATAGTTTTATGTGTTTGCTCTTCCTATTGCCTAGGTTGAACTCATTTGTTTCCACATCTCTGGAGCAAAGGGAATCAGATCCATGCCACATCTCTTCAATAAAACAGCAATCTGTGTCCAGTGCTCTATTACACTTCACATGTAATTACTTTGTCCAGGGTGGGGGTGTGTGGAAGGACAGTATTACTTATGGGTGAGTCTCCAAAATGAGTTTTTCTAGCCTTTTCATTTCTTGATTCCCAGTTTGCTTCTTCTGCAGTTCGAGCACAACCTTTGATGCACTCTGGTGGTGTGGCCATTCATTCATTTCTCTGCAGCTCCTCTGCCTCCTGATTCATTTTCTGTATTCTCTGCATGTGGAAAAAATCCTCCTTTTCCTCTTCTAAAAGACCTTTCTTATTGTCTTGCTGTGTTTGGCTGGAATTTGATGAATTATCAGACAGGCTTTGATTCTTAACCCAAGCTTTAACTATTCAAACAATCAAGACCTCCTCCCCACTCTGAAAAAAAAACAAACCCCACAAAACAACAACAAAAAAAACCCCAACCCCCCCAAAATGCAAGCTCAAAGCAGGAAATGTATTTAAACAGTCACATAGGCTGGGGAAGGTTAGGAGGAAGCAGGGTCTGGGTGAAACACGTGGTGGCTTTGAACAGAGGTGCTGTGTGGAAGGTCTTGGCTGAGTCTTCTCTGGCTCCCAACCCAACCCTGACACTGTTCCTGGGCCTTCTGCAGAAGATGGATTAGCCTTCAGGCTGTCTGGCTCTAACCCAAAGACTCTAGGTGAAGTCCCCCTGCTATACATCATCCACAGAGATGCCTAGAAGGTGGATTAGGCAGGCAGTTTCATACCTGTATTCATAGCCCCTGGTCCCTAATTGCAGCCTCTCATGATGAGACTCCCAAGGAAACTTATTCTGATGTCATGTAAGGACAGAGAAAGCACAGATACCTAATGCTGGTGAAAATAGTTACCAGATAGCAGATAGTTAAAGTGAGCAGAACTGTGCTGATTTACAGTACTTGATAATCTGGCGCCCTGTAGGCTGGAAAAAGGTCTGTATGGGGCAGGACAAGAAGTAGTGGACGTGAATTATTTCAGGGGAAATTCTGTCTGGATTTAAGAAAAAACTTCACAATGACAACAATTAACCATTGGAAGAGGCTGCCCAGTGAAGTGGTGGCATCTCACTTACTACAAGTGAGGCACTCAAGCCTTGGTTTGGCAGAGCCCTTGATAACCTAATCCGAGGCCCAGCTTTCAAAGGGCTGTTGGACCAGGTGATCTCCATCAGTCCCTTCCCATCTTGGCTTCTGTACACTTTGCAGTTACACTATAATCTTTTTGAAGGAGGGACAGACTTGTTTAAGTGGAAGCAACAGACCAGGAAGAAATTAGATCAGCGAAGTGAAAGGGGCAGAATTGCTGTGTGACTACAAGCATGGGATGAACTGTAGTTAGAAGAGTGATGTAGCTGTGCACAGGGCAGGGTTCAGATTTAAATAAGACACTCCAATGGCTATAATTAAAAAAAATATTACCTGAAGTTCCAGGTCCTGCTCTAGGTGGACTTGCTTTGGCAGGAGGGTTGGAGTAGATAATCTCCAGATGTTCTAACCCCATGTGATTCTGTGAATTTAAAGTAAATGCTGCTTGGTAGGACTGAGCCCCCTGCACCACCTAATTCATCTCTATAGTCTCCTGCTCTTTAGATACTGAGTCTGTCATGACTTATGCTTGTAGTTGCAGCAAGACCAGACAAAAAAATTAGAGAATGGAGTGAACGCACAGAGGAATACTGCAGTCTTTCCATAGAGAGTATATGTGATGGAAACTGCTTTTGATTATATTGTCCCATTGCTCATGTTAAGACCAATATCTAAAAATAGAAATCCCATTAATAAAGATAAATAAGTGGCGTGTTTAACGCAATCAAATTAAATGCATGAGTCTTAAGCAAAGATCCCTGTAACAATGTTAATTCATTAAACTACAGGTGGTCTCACCGTGAGGGCATTATATCATAGTGTCACTTATTAATAATCTTTTCCTGTCACTTCTGAATTAAATAATTTATAGAGATCCTGTGCATTTCCTCTGCTGATTAACTGACTTGCTATTACATACTGCTGCAGGAGGTAAAAGTCCTGAATATTATCAAGCCTGAAGTGATTTCTGATTTACCTGAAATGCATCCTGTTCTTCCTTTTTGTGTGTCCTTTTGCCTTGCTAATAAACTATCGCTGGTAATAGGCTTAGCAATACATACTTAGCTTTAGACCCCAAAGACATTCTCATTTTAAAATATGAAAGAATTTGGAATTAGCTTTTTCTTCACCTTACTGCCAGATTCCCAGAGTAGGATCTCGGTCAGGTATAAATCTCAGCAACTACTATTTAAGCCAGTAGATCAATGACAGCTTATTCCTGCTGAATGGCTGTCCATGCCTGGCTTACAGCTACAGGCACAAGCACAGCATGAGAAGAGAGTGGCAAGCGAGGTGTTAGTAGGGACCAGAGGCAATTCTTTATTTGAAAGTTCAAATGTGCTTGTAACAGCCCTAAAATGACACCCTGCTCTGGCTGACGGAGCTGAAGCAGTTTGGAATTCTAGGGTGAAGTCAACAGTGAAACTTCTGTGGGTTTCACCCATGACCTGTTCATTGAATTGTGGTTTGGATGCTGCCAGCCAACATTCTGCTGCTCTCCTCCCAGCTGTTTGTCCTGTTCCCACTTCCACGTGCAGATGGCTCCAGTTTCTCTTGCTGTAGTTTCCTCATCCCTGTTTGAGACTCACTGTCTGTAGGTCCAAATAAGTTCATAGCACCTTCTAAAATCCTCCATTTTTATATCTAAATAGGTTCTTTACACCTTCATTTCGCTGGTCTGGTCCCTTTACTCCAAGTAAGGCATGAAAATCCTGAGCCTTTACACTACAGGGAGGCTGCGTCTTCATTAACAAATACTATGGCCTGATGGGAGCAGACTTTTGGACTGAAATGGTACATGTCCAGGACCCAGTGTCCATCCCATAAGCATTTCAGGGGATTTCACTTTGGGCAACCTTTTATGGGCATGATGAGGTCCTCTCTCAATCTTCTCTTCTCCAGGCTAAACATCCATAGGTCTCTCAACCTTTCCTCATAAGAGAGGTGCTCCATTGTCTTGCTCCCCGTGGAACCCCCAGCCTTTGTGGTGCTCTGGCACTCCCCATCTGGTATCTCTCATATGAACTACATCAGAGATGTGGAGGAGTGGGGACCATGAGCCTCCTGACCCACTTGTATTTTTAGGAGGAGATTGAACACAAGCAACACCCAATAATTAGGCAGCCTTAGCACACCGTGCCTCCCTTTTTCCCCCACCACCCCTGCTCAACTTGGCAAAGAGACCCTGAACTACCACTGTCAAACTCATGAGGCCACTTGTGACCGAAAGGAGATGGGGAAAGATCAACCCTGTCACCTCTTTATCAGCAGTGATGACACATTTGAGGAAACTGCTGCCCGTCCCCAGCAAAATTGCAAGAAAACCATGAATTATTTATTAGTTCAATTAGTTGACACGGGCAAAGAATGGTGAGGGCTGTAAAATAATTACTTATTGATTTGCCTTTTCTTCCTCGAACCACTTCACGATTTTGGTGCGAGACAGCAAAAGCACAAGGGCTGGGGAGCCCACTTGCTATCCCTCCTGCTTACAGTGGAGCTGGCATTACAAATAATGAGGCTTCACCTCTGGACATGTCCAAATATTGGTGCTGGCAGGACAGATGGAATAACTTTATTTGCTACAGCACAGATGCTGTTACCCCATTATTTGCTACAGGCGTGTTAAGCAACAATCAATAACTCTCTGTCTGCTTATGGCATTTGGAAATCTCTGGGGACTACTTATCATGCTCATTTGTTTTTCACACTTGCCATTAAATATCACGTTAAAAATGCCCCAGACCTTCAAAAGGTGGCTACTTCTTGGGTATTTTTTGTGCATATTAAAAGGGGGGTAATTTTTCTACATATTAATACTAATATAAAAAAATCTACCCAACTTCAGAAAATGACAGACTATGACTTTTACAATAAAAAAGAAGGCAGGGCAGGTAGCTTATTTTAGATCACTCAGAATTCTGCACACCTTCAGTAAACTTCTACAGTTAGTTCATTTTTTGTTGCTACATGGGAAATGAGCAATGTTGATTACAGTTTGTATCAATGCCTATAGCATGAAGTCATCGGACAGGAGACAATCTGAGACTGATGCCTGCTACAGGCTTGTGGTGGTGTGGAAATCACAAACGTCCTGTTGTTGAATTGTCACCATTGGCCACTGCTCTTGGCTCTGGGTGCTCCTCACAGGACCCTTTCATTAACTGTTTTGAAATTTGAAGTAAACTGCAAAACAAATACAGACCAAATGATGAGCTGTTTCAAGTAAATCAGAAGCTTTAATAACATTATTGGAAAGAAACAAATTAAATTACCTTCTCCTCCTGGTGGAAATTCGTATCTTGGGGTGATGGTGTGACTGAGAA
The DNA here is from genome assembly GCA_004320125.1 of Scolopax mira. Taxonomy (NCBI): domain Eukaryota; kingdom Metazoa; phylum Chordata; class Aves; order Charadriiformes; family Scolopacidae; genus Scolopax; species Scolopax mira. The sequence goes on from BJBW01021114.1 coordinate 8,813, forward strand.
TTTGTATCATGGCTCAGGACTTCTTGCATTTTGAAGCACGTTTCTTGAATTTTTTGACTGTTGCCAAACTGCAAGTTAGAACACGACATCATATATACTGTTGTTAGTCATCACAACCTGTGGTCAGGAAAATGTCAGGACCACTCAAAATCATTTCTAAGCACAGAAGAATATGAAGACATTTCTACCATAGGACTAGCCCGTGGCGGACAAAAACAGATGTGACAGGCACTGACGTTTAAACCTTGGATCAAAATTACAGGTTTGACGAGAGGAGCAAGGTTTTCTTTAGCTGGTGACTGCTGCCATCTCTTCTACCACCTATTGGCAGGTTACTCAGACTCCAAGGTTCAGGTAGCACAGGGCTGTCTGTTTTTCTGTCCTGGCCAGAGAAGTGTCCTGATCAGATTCAGCAACTTGCTTGAGGAAAAACCAGCAAGGTGGATTCTCCCCACTGGCTTCACAGCATCAGCAGTGTCATTTTTCTGGGTGCTACCGTTGTTGAGGTGCACATGATGAATGACCTCCTTGTACCCAGCAGCAGCACCCATTAACTGCTGCCAACAACAGGAAAATCAAGCTTAGGGTCTTCTGTGGTGGGTTGACCCTGGCTGGCAAATAAGCCCCCACCCACCCACTCGCTCACTCTATCCCCTCAGCGGGAAAGAACTGGAAGACCAAAAGTGAGAAAACTGCTGGGCTGAGATAAATACAGTTTAATAAGTGAAGGGAAGAGAGAAAGGGAAAAAGAAAAAAAGAACAAAAGTTGGTGCAAAGGCGATCATTCCAGCCAGACTCTGAGCAGTGACTATTTAGAAAGTAGTCAGTTGAGAACTAGTCTTTCCAGGTTTTATTGCTGAGTGTGGTGTTATCTGGTGTGGAATACCCCTCTGGGTAACTTGAGTCAGCAGTCCCAGCTCTATCCCCTCCCAGCATCTTGCCCAGCACCAGCCTGCTCCCTGGGGAGGGCAAGCTGAGGAACAGAGAAAGCCTTGACCCTGTGCAAGCACTGTTCCGCAATAGCTAGAAGACTGGTGTGTTACCAACACTGTTTTAGTCACAAATCCAAACCACAGCACCATATGAGCTGCTATGAAGAAAGCTAATTCCATCCCAGCCAGACCTTATACAGTGTCATACCGGTGATACTGGTATTGGGAAATACTTGGACTGAGATTCTGGTTCGCCTTCAGCTTTCCCTCTCTCCTGTTGCAGGGCCAAGTCACAGCTTGACCAGAAGCTACATCTAAGGTGGGTCTGGAGATGTGGTTTGGGTTGGAAGGGATGTTAAAGCTCATCAAGTTCCAACCCCCTGCCATGGGCATGCCTCCCACCAGACCAGGTTGCCTTGAACCCCTCCAGGGAGGGGCATCCCCAGCTTCTCTAGGCAACGTCTTGCAGTGTTTCACCACCCTCACAGGAAAGAATTTCTTCCCGATATCTAACCTAAATCTACCCTTTTTCAGTTTAAAACCTCTTCTTATCGCTCTACTCCCTGATCAAGAGTCCCTCCCCATGCTTCCTGTAGGCCCCCTTCAAATCACGTTTGTTCCTGTCTTGTCTGGTGACTCTGTAGTGGCTGTGGTCCTACTCATGGTGAATGTCTCTGTGAAACAACACTAGAACATTTCCATTTGCTAAAAAGAAAAAAAAACCAAAAAAACCCACCAAAAACCAAAACAACCCAGAGCTAGGAAATTACACATAAAACAACCAAGAAGATAATGTAGTTGAAAGCTTCAAGCGCTGAAAGATACAAAATGACATGATTAGGTTGCCTGTATGATCCCCGTACAGGGAATTATCACCCCCCCTCCTTGATTGCCCCATGACTGTCTTAAATTCCACAGTCATACACCACTTTCTCCTCAGGCAACTTTAATTCAAGCATTTTCTTAAATGCTTGCTTGTGCAACGTTAATGTTCTCGGCGGTTTGTCTCTAACACGGTGTGGGTAACCTATAGACATTTGCAAGAGGTTTTTACACTTTTCTTGTCTCTCTCTCTTTTCAATAAAACAAATTTTCAGGAAGCAGAATTGAAGAGCATCATGTTAAGCAGGGTCAGAATGAGAAATGTCAAGATCTTATTAAAAAGCATTCGTAGTTTGGGCGTTCAGCTCAGCCAGTGGGTCTCCTATAATGTTTTTTTTCCCCTGCAATCTGTTTGGGAAGGGAGCTTCTTCAGCAAGTAAACGCTAGCAGGAAATTAGGGGAAAGTTTCCAGCAGTTAAGGGTTCTTATGTTGAAGTGTTATTTTGAAAATATTTCTTGTTAAGTGCTAACACATTTTCAAGTGTCATTTAGCAGGTATGATGGCGTTTCACGTGGGAGGTGAGTGTACACCAACAGCAGTACTACTCCTTCAGCGTGACACATATGTTCATTTTGTGTGCTGGAACAGGGTAGTTTTACGGGCACCTTGTCAATACCTACGTTGGCATCATTCACAGAATAATCCTATGGGGACTGTAAATTTAATTACTGTCAGAGCGCTTAGAGGCATTTTTGCACATCAAATCAAGAATACATAAATAAATAAATAAAGCAAACTTCTTCCGTCAGTAAAGAACCTTTCCACCAGAGGTGGCTCCAAGGTCTCTCGTTAACTGCCTGCCAGCTTCCGTCCCCGTCCACTGGGTGCAGGAGCAGGACCCAGCCACATCAGTAGCCACATCAGTTTCTGAATGCTCCGTGGACGCAACAATTTTTGCTAAATTGCAGGGAGGAGGTAAACATAGCTGGTAGAAAATATGTTGGGTCTTGAAGGGGAGTTCTGGCTGGATGAGGGAAAAGGTCAGGAGCAGCCTTCAACATGGCCATCCATCCATGGATGATGGATGGTGTATGACTGTGGAATCCAGGTGGATGTTCGGCAGACCTCAGTGTACTCCTGGGAGGGATTACGTGGCTTTTGGAGGAGAGCTTCCCCTGGGGTCCTTGCCTTGTTTTCCTGCAGTGGCAAAGGACAATCTTTACATCATTCCGCCCACTACCTTGTTCCTCAGTTATACTGAAAGTCCTTCTTCTGTTGACACCACGGCCTTTTGCTTCTTGGTAATTTTTTCTTAGTCAGTTTAGCTGCTGGTAGCAGTGAGGTGTCAGAGGTCAGACCAAATACATGAATTTTTACCTTCTGCTCTGACTGTACCCTCAGCACTGGCCTGTGTGGAACACCAGGGAGGCAGTAAGTTTATCACAGACTAGTGAGTTTATGCACTTTTTTTCTATACCACTACTCTCCTGCTGTTGATTTAGTTATAAATCATGACCAATTTTACTAAGTTAATATTAACACAGCACTTTGAACAAGCAAACCTTTGTATTAGTTAATGCTTCTAGCTCACTGTATAAACCAATATCAAAGGTGACATTGGATAAATATTTTTCCTATTTTCTTGCTTCTAAATGTCTTTGTTATCTTCTGTGGGCTCAAGGTTCTTGACTAGGATATTCTAAATGTAGAGGCATTTGCTAATATTTAAAATTAGAGCTACATGACTAATTCATAGAACGGTTTGGATTGGAAGGGAGCTTAAAGATCATTGAGTTCCAACCCCCCTGCCCTGGGCAGGGACACCTCCCACCAGACCAGGTTGCTCCAAGCCCCATCCAGCCTGGCCTTGAACCCCTCCAGGGATGGGGCAGCCACAGCGTCTCTGGGCAACCTGTTCCAG
>BJBW01021116.1:0-13078 GCA_004320125.1 Scolopax mira
TGTGATTTATTCCCTTTTTGCATATGTTTGCTCTGGATTTTCTTGCCACCGACAAATTTGATGGCAAGAAAATACATGGAACAGCAAAATCAACTTTTAAAATCAGAATAAAGCCTCAAAAGCTCTACATCTCTGTTCATCGAAACTTTTCATACTCTGAGGTAAAAAGTGCTGGCTCTTTTATTAATGGCAGTTTCAGCGTCGTTCCTCAAGGAGATCTGAAGCAATCGATCACTCATTCACATCAGTAAAGTGCCCTTCATCTTTACTTCTTGCAGTGCCATACCGAGTATTAACCCACGGTAAATGCTAAAACCAAAAGAGCAAGTGTAGGAAGGATAATAGGCTAAATTAGTCTGCAGTGCTATTTGTCTTCTGTCCATTTGTCTCTGCCTTTCCTACATACACATGTAGGACACGGTCTTGCATACTCTTATATACTCATATACTAAAACTGTATAGGACCACTAGGGGACTATAGGGACTTACACGGGGATGCAGCCACTGGAATTAACATTAAAATGCAATAACTAGGACTGCCACCTCCTGTGGTGACAGAGCCCATGCCTGTCCCACACTCAGTAAGCTCTTGCCATAGAGGGTTTTATGGCCAGAAAATTCTTCTAATGCTGGGGAAAATAGCACTTCTAGAAGGCTCTAGTGTCTGAATTTATGAAAATATTTACTTTATAGCCAGCCGGGCTCTGTGGGATTCAAGGTTAGTGTTTTTGAGGTCTTGCCAGGTGCAGGGACAAGGAGGAGCAAGGCCTGGGCATTTGACCCAGGCTGGCCAACAGATTATTTCATACCATGAATGTCACATTCAATATAAATTAGGAAAGTTTGCTGCGTAGCTCTCTCTCCCTTAATGGCGGCGGGTCCAGACAACTCTGCCCCGGTGCCAGATCCTTGAGGCCTTCCCTCCTGAAGCCATTGCGCTCCCAGTGTCCGCCATTTGCTGTCCCTGCTGGGAGTGCACAGCTTCCTGCTGAGAGAATGGTCTGAGTATAATTCTTGTATATCTTATATCAGTATTGGGATTAATGTTGTTTCTTAACTATCATTGTTAATTATTTAGTCTAGTCTATTAAATCTATTTATATTTCAACCCTTGTGTTTCTTTGTGTTCCCCGATTCCCCTTTCTGAGTGCGAAGAGGTCATCGGGTGATAGAATAATTCTCTAAGTGATAATAGATTGTTATGCGTTTTCTCAAACCATAACCATTGCTACTCTGAAACGCTGGAGGTAATTTCTTCATAATAAATTATGAGGAAAGGTATTTAATCAGGTATCTCATTCACCTTTTTTATCTGCATGAAGCCTTTGGGCTTCAGTATATTGGTCATTGCGTTGTGTGTCTGTAACTCCCGGCCTGTTTTCTGCAACCAGCAAGTTATAAGAGGAAGCTTGCATATATTGGAATCCACAGACATAGTGTTTACAAAAATATTTAGAGGTTAAAAACATAAGAAAACATCCACGTCTCTGCAAATTTCAGAGAAAAGGAGACAGTTTCTAACACTCGTTTAACTTTTATGGTATATAAAATGTTTTCTATGTTTGTGGACTACATGCAGGACTCAGAAAGTGTGTAGTTCTCCCTCTATCTCTGTGTGATCTGACTGGATGCATTCACTCCTGCTACAGAGTCCTAAATGCAGCGATGCTGAGCCTTAGGTGGGCATAACGCTCCTGAAAGACCTGGAAAGATGGCTTTGATCCCAGCTTCAGCAAAGAGTTGCAGTGAATTACTGGAGGAAGGGCAGGTAATAATTATATGTAGGTTGGAGAATGGATTGAGAGCAGCCCTGAGAAGGACTTCGGGGTGTTGGGGAATGAGACCAGAAAACCAATTGTATCCTGAGCTGCATCCCCAGCAGCATGGCCAGCAGGGTGAGGGGGGAATTCTTCCCTTCTGCTCTGCTCTGGTGAGACTCCACCTTGAGTACTGTGTCCAGCTCTGGAGCCTCCAACACAAGAAGGACATGGACCTGTTGGACCGGGTCCAGAGGAGGCTATGAACGGAACACCTCTGCTGAGAGAGTTGAGGTTGCTCAGCCTGTAGAAGTGAAGGCCAGGCTGGATGGGGCTTTGAGCAGCTCGCTCTAGTGGGAGGTGTCCCTGCCCATGGCAGGGGAGTTGGAACTAGATGATCTTTAAGGTCCCTTCCAACCCAAACCATTCTATGATTCTGTAAGGCTCCAGGGAGACCTTGAAGCCCCTTCCAATACCTAAAGGGGCTGCAGGAGGGATGGGAAAACACTCTGTATCAAGGAGGTGAGTGATTGGATGAGGGGCAATAGTTTTGCGCTGCAAGAGGGGAAATCTAGATGAGATCTCAGGAAGAAATTCTATGCGCTGAGGGTGATAGACACTGGCCCAGGTTTCCCAGAGAAGTTGTGTCTGCCCCATCCCTGGAGGGGTTCAAGGCCAGGCTGGATGGGGCTTGGAGCAACCTGGTCTGGTGGGTTGAAACCAGATGATCTTTAAGGTCCCTTTCCAACCTAAACCAGTCCGTGATCCTCTGATTCTATGATTTTGAATGTTATTTAGTTGTTGCTGGTGCTGTTACAGACACCTTTGTCTGTGCTGCTGAGAACTGTGTCAGGGATACATCCCATTAACCTTTCCGTGACAGATGTTAAGCCGTGGTCCAATCATTAATGCAGAAATGGAAAAGGCGCAACAGAATTAAAAAGCTCAGGCAAAGCAATCAGAATAGTTGTGGTTTGATGCCGTTTATCTTAGGGCACTAAAAGGATGATGGGGGCAGCACTGGAAATGCTGGTGAATGTTGAGAGTTCATGGAGGACAACTGAGGTCCTTGGGCTGGAAAGGGAGGGACCTGATGTCTTTTTTTGCAGGAATGTGGTGCAGGAAGATGAGTTGCTTCTGTACAACCCAAGTTGCAAGAGCCATTATAACAAAGTAAGCAGTTTATCAGCACCTGGAGGGGAAAAAAAAAAAAAAGAAAAGAAGACTATCATATCAGTAGGCACCAGGGTTCATCAAAATGAAATTATGGCAAATTAAATTAATTTCTGTCTCTGATAAGCTAAGAGGCTTACTGGATAATGAGAAAGAAGGAGGTGTAATATAGCTCAGTGCTAGCAGGGCATTTACAAAGGATCCAAGGGGCTCTTTTATTAGGAAATAAAGTGAAACTTGTAAAATTAAAACTTGCTTGGGAGTAGTATGGGTGGGAGAAGGAAATATAACTCGGGAGGTGACTAATGGCCATGGTGTTGTTAAGCTGCTTCCTGGGGGGTCCTGGTTTGAGTGTTCCCTGAGCTGTCAGTAATGACTGACAGAAGGAGTCTCAAGTGATGCTGAGCTAATCTGTAAGTGATGCAGGTTTAAGGGGGGGTCTTACATACTGTCCTGCAGATACTTTAGTTTAAAAACACACACCTGAGTTTCTGGTAACAGGTCAGTGAGTAACTAGCTGCTTGCATAGACTGGTCAAATTCTGTAGGCAAGCAAATACGCTCCTTATTTTAGTAATAACTGCTTCTTCATCTTTTATTATTAATTTTTAAGAAGAAATGCAAAAGGAAGGTGCAAAAATTTGCTAGCGTTTGCATTGTTCTATATTGCCCCAGCTGCATTTTTGGGATGAAATTTGTGAGGACTGCTGCCTACAATTCATACGTTTTCATCCAGAACAGCTGAGCAAAATAGCTGCTGACCTATAGCCGTGTTCATTTTTAGAGATGACGTAGCACCAGGTGGGTTTGAAATACCTCTCCTTCTCTTCCCACATGGCCACAGGCCATCCCCTAAGCTCCCTAAATTAAAATAGTGCCACATCTCATAATACTTCCAAGTGACAGGCCAATTGGAAATCTATGATGCTTTTATTATAGAATATTGTATGGCTTGAAACTTAGGAGTAGCAGTCTGTTTTTCTCTGTTTTTTTACTTTTACTCTGCTGGATGATTTACACCTATGCAAAGGGCTTTGCTGACAGACCAGAATTAAAGTTCTTATTTTGCTCTCTTGTAAATGATTTTTCGACGTGCAGAATCAGGTCCTAAAGGAGAAAATGGAAAGCGTTGTGGCTGTTAGTTTGCAGCCAGAGTAAGTTGATTTATAGTAGATATTACGAAGAAATTCTTTGCTGTGAGGGTGGAGAGACACTGGAACAGGTTGTTCACAGAGAAGGGTTGGATGCCCCATCCCTGGAGGGGTTCAAGGCCAGTGCTGTATTTTAGGCACTCGCTAGTGGGGAGGACTTTTTCAGAAGCAAATTTTATTCATCAGAAACACCCCTTTAATTAATTTCCACACTTCCATGGGGAGAGGAATATAAAAGAAGAAGAAGAAGAAGAAGAAGAAGATGATGATGATGATGATAATGATGATAATAATAATAATAATAATAGTGACATATCTTGTTACCGTTACATATTAAAACAAAATGCTGTAGGGAGTGGAGTTTCAAGGCCTCTTTTTTAATGAAGATCTCTATCACATTTAATGTAAATTAAATATAATCACCGTCTGATTCCTGAGCATATCTCTGAGGCTGAAGAATAAGAAGTTAATTGTGCTGACAACATAGTGGGAAGTGCCCAAACGAAGCACCAGCGTATTGGTTAAAGTCCATTTTGAATTAAGAGGGGGAAGGCAGGACTTTTTGATTTTTTTGAACTCCAGCTGCCAGTTATCCAGCAGCAGTTCAGTGCAAAGTTTGTGCACAGTGTGGATTTATTACATAAGATATCTAACATAAAATTTGCATTACTATGCAAATGAAGGAGACTTTATTTAACTTCAGAGATTGGGAAGGATCAGATGCATGAGCCTAACAAGCCATTTTACTCCGGGGATGGGGAATTGCTGGTATGTAAATCCCTGACTCGTTCTGTGGGCAGATAATTAAATGAGGACTGCAAAATGACTGGACGCCAACTCCGACGTCTTGCCTTGCGTTAAGAGGAATTAGTTGTGGAAATCTCAGTCTTGAAATTGCTGCTTATGAAATTCATGCACTTGGAGGCAAGACTTTATTGATTAAAAGCCTGGAAACGGGGCTAATTGTGTACTCCTCAAGATAGCTGATGTGACAGAACTGAATTCCCAGCTCCTTCTCTCATGATGACAGCCTGGAATACCTGTCTGTGGTAGAGATGACCTCTTCCACCTCAAATTACAAGTGATGTAATTAATCAGCTGGTGCAGTCCGTCCTAAATAAATGAAGTGCACTTTTATATAGAAATGGTATTTAATTTAACTTGGAATAACTGGTTATCAGATCCAGTCTGGTCTTCATGTAGGATTATTTCTCTTTCCTGTTCGGTGCCAAAGGTTTCCATCCCTTCTGTGCGCTTGTTCAACCCCTAATGCACATCTCAATTACCTTTCTGCAGCCAAGAAATGTTATCTTTATGGCATGCTCAGCTTTCACTTGCATACCTGGTGGGTTTAATGCATAAAATTAAGTGTACTTTTAGCCTAGACAGCTTTCTCACCTGTGCTGTCTGCACAGAGATCTCGCTGAAGTGGATAAAGATGCAAAACTTTTGCCATGGGCACGAATATTGTAAGTTCATGGTGCCTGTGTCCATCTACCCTGACCAGATGGGAATGAGAGTCAGTGGAGCACTTGTTGAGAAGCCTCAATTTATTTGTAATTATTTGTAGTAAGGTTGTGTTTAGGGGCTGGCCTTGGTCCTTGAATGAAGGGGTATAAAGAAAGAGTTGATATAAGTCTTGAAGAGTTGGTCTCCATCGGTGCTAACAGAGAGCAGGAAGGAGGGGAAGCACCAGGACGAGCCATAGGTCTTCAGGACAGAGGGGCCATAAATAGCCATCTTGACATTTTTTAATCAAAAGACTTCCATTCAGTCCATGTTCCACTCATCCTGAAAAAAAGAGCACTGGCAAATAAACCCTTTCAATTCAACCACGGCTCAAATATGTCCTCTAAGGGGAAAAGGAAAAAAAAAAAGATTTTTTTTTTCCAGGTCTTTTTGTAGTCTTTCTGGAGTCTTTGCCTGAAGCATTATGGAAAACCACCCCTTTCTGACTAAAAAGATGTGAAGTGCTCCCTGGGGAAGCTTTGAGGCTGAAAATACCCTGTTGACTTTATAAAGCTTAAGAAGTGTTGGATTGAGCAGATGAATACATTTGGGCAGTGTTTACATCTCTTCCCCTATTTGGTGTGTTCCCGAACAGCAAGATCAGCAATCAGTGAATCAGTGTTTACAAGAAATAATAGTACTGGAATTTGGGATCTAAAGGAGGGGGGAAACCATGACTGGAGAGGGGACTGGTTTGGGTTCCTGCCCACCTGCTTCAGGGCTCAAAAAGCAGCTCTGCACCCTCACGTTCATGGTGCTTTCCCTGAGTTACTGTGTCATTAGCACCGTGAATGATCATGGTAAGTAAATTTGTCCTGCTGAGTTTCTGTCCCGTCAAATTTCTCTCCTGAATACACAATTTTCCTGGGGAAGCCATCAGGTATTTCTGCAGTCTCATCTCTTTTTGTTCCACAGACCTTCTTTTGACTATTTTAATTGCAGTGCCAACCATCTGGGATGCCCTCGTTGTCTGCCCTCCTGCTATTTTCACATTTTTTTCCCCCTATTAACTTTGCAGGTCCACAGTGTTGTCTTTGTGTTGATTGTTCCCCCTGATGCCAGGAGGAACATTTTGGGCAGCTCCTTGTGTTTCCTACAGCCTCCTGGATGCCATTGCTGGTCAAGGCCTTGGACTTGTGTCGTACTACTGTGTCTCCATGCTCTGTGTTGTCTCAGTTGCTCTGCAGCTTGAAAAAGTTTTTTAAGTGTGTCATTATGCAATTAATTTCAATTGCAATTCACATCATCTCTCCCCTCTTCTGCAGGCATGCAACCCAGCAGGAGACTAATAAAACCATCACGACTAGCACCAAAGCCATCAAGCAGCTGTCTGAGGTTGTCAGAGGCTCATCCAGGGTATGTGTCATTCAAGGTGCTGATCAGGGAGAGCACTGGGGCTTACGGAGAGGGGAATAATGAAAAAAGAAGTGATAGTGGGTGCTTTGAAGCTGCTGAGCTCCATGTCATAACATAACTTCTTTTCCCGTTACACAATAAGCATAACTTGCATTTATAAATTGCCAATGGGAAAACAGGTGCCGAAACTAGTTCTTCTTCCCAAACTGGATCTTGTGGAACTGGAAATCAAGAACTCACCAAAAAAAGACTTGGCTGTAGCTCACACCTTTCTCAGGGTCTCACTGGGTTTGGGTGAAAGCACTACAAGAATCTCCTGGCTCCACATGGGTTTGGCGCTGGTTAAAGACACGGTTGTGCAGTGGGTTTGTAGGTTCAACTCATACGAACATCGTTGTCTGAGGGGTATGAATGATCCCCATCCCCTGTTCCCCAGTGGAACGACTGGGCCACCAGGAAGTTTCTGACCTTTCCACAAAGACCACAAAAACCTTTATACCTGAAATCTTCCTACTGACTTTGGCTTGTGGTGTGCATCTTGGGAAACTTACTGTGGGGGGCAAACTCCAGCTGGTGTGAGAGTTGGAGTAGTTTCACCCACACAGCAGCTGAAATGCGAATAAGGACAATTCTTTCCTACCTGATTCTATTCTTGGTTCCAGCATCCATGTAGTTTCTAGGTCAGGAACTTACCTGAATTGGTGTTTTCACACAACTCATCTCTGTCTGAATGGTTTTTACAGCCTGGATTTATGTCACTTGGCAAACGAGCATCAGAGATAAGGATTGAAGAGCTGAATCACCCCAGATAATCTTTGTAACCAGTGGAAGACCATGTGCAATTCACCCCACCTAAAATAATGAATGGTTGATGATCTACTCCAGGGGATGAGGAAGGAAGCCTGGAATGACTTTTCCCCATCCCTACACATTGATGCAGGCATTGACCTTAATACTTTGATCTTTGTTAAGATGTTGCTTTGATCAATGATGGACTACAAGGACTCTTTTTCTATTATTATTTTTTTCCCTCCGTTTTCTTCCATACTTTGAGGATAATTACATCAAGGCTGGATGAAACAGAAGATGCTGTCTTGGAGATATGGGGTTCTGGGATGGTTTATGCTGATGTCCTGGCTCCCTTTTGTGACATAAATTGTGTCCAGAGGGAAATCAGGCAAGGTCACATAAACCCAATTATAGTGGCACACAAGAATGTCATTATTTGCCCTTGAAGCCCATGTAGTGTCTACTGGGGCCTCTCAGCAGAATAGCTTTTACTGTCATGGGGAGAAAAATTACCAAGCTGAAGGGAGAATATTTAAAGGCTGAAGGAAATAGACACACAAACAATTATGGTAATTTGAGGGATAAACTTGCTGCTCTCTATTGGCATCACATAATAACTTTTTCTGCTCCCTGGTCAATTAATTTAACAGATTTTATTTTTGTTTTTAACTCTTCTTTTCTAACAGTGTGCAGTTTAAATAATTAAACCTACAAATTTTGATATAAAGCCTGTTGCCCTCCTCCCATATATAGAATAACTAGTTCTGGTGGGGATTGGCTGCTGGTTGGTAAGTCCCTCTTGGGGACCTGGGCATTGCAGACCTTCCTCCCATAAAATTTCTCACAGCACGAAAAGCCTTCCATTAATTTAGAGCTTTATAGTCCATCCTTTCTGATCCATTATTCTGTTTATTTCTCTTCGTGCACACACAGACAAAAGAAAATATTTTTTGGGGGGTCTTTCTTTCTTCTTTTCCACTGAATGCACAACCAACAAGGTGCACTGGGGGAGTTTCTCTGACTTCCCTTGAATCTCCAGGTGCTGCTGGAGCTCTTGGAGTCAGGATGCCCAAATGAGCAAATTGGTAGTAATTCAGGAGCAAAGATACTGATGTAAGTGGATCAGTGTGATACGAGGCAGGGGACGGATGTAAAATAGCACATGGCTATTTTAGGGCTTCCTTTCAAACTAACTTCAAAGGACTTAAATAGAGAGGCCTGTCTGGAATTCCAGGGATTTGTAGAATGAGTGCTGGACCATTAGATCATCTCTCCAGGGTGGCACTCTTATCTTGTTTTGCATGTGTAACAAACATAAGGTTTATAGACCTTTAGCTGTAGAATGGGAATAATGATATTTGCCCTATTCTGAAAACGGTTTTAAATCTTTGGAAGAAGAACCATAAGACTGGGATATTCTTGCCTGAAGGAAAATACAACCATTAAAAATTAAAGATGTTTTTCCCATCCATTCTAAAATTTACTTTTGTATTCTTGAGCACTTGCCTGAAACAGCTGAAATTGCTGTAAAATGAACAGTTCTGCCTAGTAACTTTAGTGTAGATTGGGTTTTGTTTATTTCTTTGGTTTTTAAGGTGAAGGCCTACTTCCCCGCAACTCCTTCCCCTCTGGAAAGCCTGGACACATGAGCTCCTGCACACCTGAAGTTTGAGATCCAGGGGGGACAATTAGTTCCAGGGGTTTGGTCACTTCATCTGAGAGCAGTGTTTTTGCGGCATGTTGGATAGTTGTATCTGAGCTAGACTGGGGTCTTCCTTCTGAGGAGGCTTTGGTTTAATACATAGATCCATATCTTGCTGGGGCAAGCTCCAGACTGAGAGCTAGTGACATTTGGGTACATATTTTGGAAAAAAATGGAGATCAGTTGGTTTCTGACAATCAGGCAAAAGGCACGTTCTTGTGGCTGATGGACACTCTTGAATGTCCCCATTTCCATCAAGTGAGGAGATGAGCTCCATCATGGGGTATCATCCATATAAAGGACTTTTTATAGGATGATCCTTTTGGTTATCATCTCCAGCAGATAATCTGAGACTGGATTTCAGTGAATTGAAGCAGGAGGATGCCATGCTACAACCATTCTGTTCCTTTGATGACAATAGGGTATTTATTTGTTTGTGTTTCATAGTCTTTAAAAACTCATATTGGGGTGAGACCTTCTTCATGCAGTAAGTAGGAACAACAGAATGTCCCACTGTATATTCCTGCCACAGAAGGTGTCCAGCTCAGAGGACTACATAATAGGCATGACTTCAGTGCTCTCTTGAATATCCAAGGTGACATGTTTTTAATTGCTTTGGCCTAAAAGATCAAAGCACCTTGTGCTCCCTTCCTAAAATAAAACCATCCAGGCATTGAATTTTCAGAATATTGTTTGTGCCCAATTTGTTTACCTGGTGTCTCCCATCAGGACTGTTTCTGATGAACACAGACAGTGTCTACTACTTGATATGTCTTCAGATCTCCTAACCAGGCCTTGATTTTTTCCAAAACAGCAAGAGCGACTTCAGTTGGACAGGCTGAAGAACCAGCTGTCTGATGCCATCCAGAGATACGGAGCTGTGCAGAAGGTGAGGGTCTCTCTTGCTTCCACTATGAGTTTGGGAACTTCCAAATGTCTAATAATGGATATTTATGTCTAATATCTAATCTAAATCTCCCCTCTTTCAGTTTAACACCATTCCCCCTCATCCTATGGTTCTACTCCCTGCTCCAAAGTCCATCTCCATCTCTCCTGTAGCCTCCTTCAGGTACTAGAAGGGGCTTTAAGGTCTCCCCAGAACCTTCTCTTCTCCAGGCTGAACAACCCCAACCATAACACTATTTCAGTGTGTCTCCTCCTTCAGGGGAGAAGGAGGAGAGATTGCACACTGTTGGAAGGTGCCCCTTCCACCTTCTCTGCTGACAGAAAATCCGTGGACAATGTTGCTCATTTAAATGTTATCCCACCTTATGGCTCTGCTGCGCTGTGTGGCTTCCTGAACACATCTTCTGGTTTGGCCCTGTCACCAAGATCAAGCTGCTTAATAAAACAAACAAAACCTGAGCTCCAGCTCTTTAATTTGCTTCCTGCTCTCCCAGTTTACCCTGGGGAGGCTCAGCTTATGAGCAGATTTACTTTGCTTTTAAACACTGTAGTAATGATTGAAACTGCAGTAACACGTTTGAATATATATCTGCATTAATTAAGTCCTATGCAAATACAACCTGGACAAACACTGGTTGCCTTCTTACATTTCCTTAAGCGAGGTTGACCCATGTCTGCAACGCACAGGAAGAATATATTGGTAATTATATGAGTGTAATGAAATTTGGCTGGCAACATGCACTTAAGAAGGTATCTCTATTAGAAACACTCTGCACTGATTGATCTCACAGCACTGGCTGCCCGTGTTTTGAAAATAAATAAATAAATAGATAGATAAAAGTACATAAAATTGCACTTCGGCAGCCTGTGTATTATGTAATAGCATTGCATTATCTCTGGTGCTATTTCATATTTTTAATTATTTCTCTGTCCTGTTCAAAAGCCCTAAGTGTGAGGCTTTTAAATAAAATGACTTTATCCCATTAAACGAGAAGTTGGAAGGATTCATGTAAAGAACTCCACCCCCATATAAACACACCTTTTTTATGGGTTTTTTTTTTTTTTTTAATGTTCATGAGTACAATCCATCTTAAGTGTGCATGTAGGGGATTATTATTTAAAAAAAAAACACAAAAAAAACCTGTCATCAATTCAGAAGTGCCAAAATTAGCCACTGCCGTTTGTGAATGCCCGGTTGCGTCAGGAAACCAATCTGAGTGGTAAATTGCTACTTATCCACGTCCTATCTGTCATTTCTTCAATGCCTGTTTCAGTTTTGATAACCTTGTCATTCTGAAAGCTTTGAAGACTTTTAATTCCTGCAGGACCAAACTTTTCAATGAGTTTCTACTCCCTTTTTCTAAATTATAAGACTTTTTTTCTATGTCCTTTTCTTTAAAAAGCAGAAGAAATGACTTCATAGGATTCCTTCCCTAAACATTTAGACTCTGTTTTCTCAGCCATTTTACATTTCCTTTTCCTTTTTTGCAGAAAATAGCAGAGAAATCCAAAGCTTTGCTTCCTACCGGGCAGAGAAGTACCAAACAGGTAAGTTCTTATGTCTCTGTGTTTAACAGTAAGTGCTTTGGTTAAAAAAAGGCTGTTTTCTACCTTCACTAATGATGCTGAAGAGCATGGTGCTCCCCTGCTCCCTTCATCAAAGGCAGTGAGGTGGTTTTCAAACAGAGATGTGTGACATCTTTGGAGACAGAAAATACAGGACCCAGGAAAAAACAAAACAAAACATATTTAAGAGCAATTTAATTAGTCTCTGCTTTTCTGTTCTCATGGGGCTGGTTTTCCATTCTTGACGGGAGTTTTGTCTACTCTGAAACAAAGAGTCAAGAACAGTCCTGTACCCCCTTCCCTGTTAGCTGGGCTTTTAGACTCAGTAAAATCACACTCCCAAGTGCAATTTTGTAGGAGGAAGTAAGAGGGGCTTTTTATCAAATTTCTGTCCTCAGTTTTAAGAGGGATCATGGATTCTGCCTTCCTTGGTTGCATAAGACTGTGGTCAACTATTATAGACATACGCAGATAGAACCCTTTTTTTTCTTGTTTAATCCCTATTAAGAACTTTATCAGTGAATAAATACTACATGTAATCAGAGTATATACATTATCATTTTGTGCTTGTATTTATCTTCATATGTGCATGTGTGTGTGTCTATATAAAGTATCATTAAATGTATTTATTAGCATGATTTAGAGTGAGAAAATACATGGACATGTATATATATGCATTTCTGTGTGGTCTTTCACAAATAGTCATGCAAAATACAATATATGTGAGATGCATGTGTGTGTATAACAAATCTCCACAGATTTAATGAGAGGTCTGGTGCCAGGAGATCAGTGAGCTGTAGTATCAGTCCAGCAGAGATTAGGTTGGTTTTTCATGTCCTACACACTGAAAAGCTTTTAGACATTTACAAGTGACATCACACCACCAGAAAGCAGAATTCTATGCCTAATTTCAGTTATTATTCCTGATACCCTTGTTACTCTCATCTTCTAAGGGGCAATTAACAGATTTTCTACTTTCCTAATGAAACTTCATTCCCTACCTTGTTGTGCCAGATGGTTTTCTATCTCCTCTTTAATGCATATACAAAAAACACTTGTTCTTTGTATCGTTAATGCTTCTTGGTAATTAAGGGTGGAATGAGGCCACCAAAGACCCTACTGTTAGGGTAAGTCAATGCAGTAGAATTTTGATATTAGATGACTTTCTGG
>BJBW01021117.1:2530-54693 GCA_004320125.1 Scolopax mira
GGGGGGGGGGGGGGGGGGATGGGGGTGGGGGAGAGCTGGCAGCCAGCCAGCTGCCATCAGAATTAGCTCATTGTTCAATATAACCAGCGCTGGCAACCAAAATCCAGCCTGAGAGAGAGAGGGAGAGAGAGAGAGAGAGAGAGACTTTCCCCCAGCCACCCCCACCCCTTTTTCTTTTTTCTCCAAGGCTGCACTTTGGAAGAGGTGCAGTCATTCTTCCCCACACCCCCTACCCTCTCTCCACTCCCCCAACTATAAATTCCCTTCTGTAGCATGCTGCCCTTTTTTAATCCACATTTGTGTTTCAGATCATGTAGAAAGGACAGAAAGTGAGCAGGGAGCGGGGGCTTTTGTCTGTAAGTATATGCAATTCCAATCCACAGATTTTTTTTTTTTATTTTTTTTCAATTAATCCTCTCTCTCTCTCTCCCTCTATCCCTTTCTCTCTCTATCCCTTTCTCTCTCTATCCCTTTCTCTCTCTCTCTCTCTTTGTTTCTTTTCATTTCCTTTTGTCCTTAGCTGGACTTTGCTGCAGCTTGCCTTTCCCCCTCGGTACACATTTCCAAACAGGCTTTCGTAAGGAAGATGAGAAAACGTGCAGTATATGTATTTAACTCTTTGTCTTTATGCTTTGAGGCTGGATGTCTAGGCTGGGGATTTTTCTGCACACATGCAAGGGGAGATGAGAAGTGGTTTTCTAAATTGTTTCATTTTTCTCGCTTTTGCACTCTACAAACACCAAAATGCATTTCTGGACCTAATGCATTTAGCTTTTTTAGCATGCATGCAAGGCTCTAGGATTGGTTTTTCATCTCTTTTCTTCTCCCCTGTAAAACGAATCTCCCTCTTCTCCGCCCTGACACTGGATTCCTCTCAGGCTGCTGGGGTTTATTTTTAGAAAGCAGTCATTCTTGCAACAGCCTTCTGCATTTTTGCATGTGCAGCAGTTAAATTTTGGGTGGTTCTTTTCAGAGAAAAACCCCACAAAACCAACCTTATTTTGGTGAACATTTAGTGATGTGCTTTCTTTCAAACGTTTCTGTGTACATTTATAGATATATGAGTTTGCAGTTTTAAATCCAGTATTTATGTGTGTCTTTCTGTGTAAACATATGACTCATATCTAATTCCATTTCATACATACACACCAAAGGTAAGAAATATATAGTCAATAGAAGAGAACTTTAATTTTTGTCACTCTATGAAAACTGATAAAGGAGGTATGTTACAAATTCAGTCAATTAAGAGAGTGGTAATTTAAAGTACCATTTAAATAAGGTAGGACCCACTATCTTTTTTTTCCTCTCCCTATTTAAAATAGGGGGGTGTGTGGAACAGAGAGAGAGAGAGAGAGAAAACTGGAGGTTATGTAATACAGTGCCATTTCCAAAAATACCTATTCTCTGGGCCATTAGATTGTGAAAGCCTGACACTGTTATACTTGTTTCCTGATTGCAAAAAAACACACTTTGTAGTATGCCTGGGAACAATGGGCCACCTTTACTGTAAGCATAGGGTAACGGTTTTGTGTCCTCTTGACTGATTTTTTTCGGTGTGTTAATCATTAGGTACAGTGCTCTTCAGAGATGTAGCAAGCGCTAAGAATAGCATAGGGTTCTGCAAATCCAGGTACCAGGGATTCCTTTGTCCTATATTTAAGCCTACAGACCACTGAAGGGCAGAGACGCATGATATATAAGCATACATGTGGTTAGAAAAATTTGCATGACTTTAGTCTTAACCACTGAAGCTTATATGTGGCTCACCCACTATTATGCTGGCAAAAAATACCTATTAAATATTGCAACAGTTGTTTTTCATTTTTTTTTATTTTTTAAATTGTTTTCAGACTGTTCTCCTTGTGCTACTTGAGAGAAACTGCAATCCCAAGACTTAACAGAATCTAAAAATGGTAAGAATTAGTTGCTTTAGCAAAGAATCAATAATTTTATGTATAAATACAAACCTTCTTTCCCCATCCCCAATACTCATTTATAAAAATGACCTTTATAAGACACACTTTTTGAGGCTGTGAGGATTTGCCATACAATGACTGATGTACTCTGAAAACCTTCATATGTTGGATCTTTTATTTTCTTGCATTTTTTTGAATAAAATTCTGAAATCTCTCTTTGTGCAGTAAGGCTTATTTAATTGAAACAAGAAGTGTTCAGATTATTATGAAAAATACACATCATAACACATGTAGGAATACATGCAGACAAAACAATATCCAATAATTTCAGCCCAAAAAGAAGAAATAGGTCATTGCATTTAGTAAGTGAAGCAGATTTAATGTTAGTCTGTCAGGGAAGTACATAAGATGCAAAGTAAATTTTCTTATTATTTGATATTTTTTTTCAGAGGGTTAGCATTTCTTTGTGATACAAAAAATCTGTTCCAGAAAAAATTGGTAGGCCTCAGCTTAACAGAACTTACAGGCACTTATTTGAAATACATTTATTGAACAATATTCAAAAATGACCCATTTTCTTCAGTGTTAATTGTGTTTATATTTTTACTGATTAAAGCCTATTTGTTATACTCTGAGATACTACTGGATGAAACATTTTGCATCCAAATATTCTCTAAATATGGTATTCTGTGAGAAGGACTGTCTCAGAATCAGCAGGACAAATTTTTATTTTTTTTTAGAGCAAAAGTATGTAAGATGAGCAGAATTACTTTAGCTGCTGTATAGTCATATAGCATTCTTGATTGAAGATGCAGCTATCACGGAAGCATGTCTGAATGCATGTACTGACATAAATGTGATGTATTTTGGGTACTATTATGATATTACCACGGTCAAAAGTGTTGGTTTATATGGGGGAATACCTTGCCTGAAGTAGCGTGGCATAGAGGGTACATTAGCACAGAATATTTTATAGTGTGAGGTTCTCAGGGACATATTAAGATTGGGTTAAATTAATTGCATTGATTATATTATCCTTGTCCGGTTCTTTGGGGTTGTTTTGATTTGGGGGGAGGGAGGATGATCAAAAGATGTTTAAAATAAGCAAATACATAATCTGTTACAAAGGCTTTTTTTTTTTTTTTCTTTTTGGCTCCTTGTTTTATATCATTCCTATCTGCAAAAATAAACTTGCAAATTCTGGAGTTTTAGTCTATTCTGGAACCTACTTTCATCAAAGTGCTTTGCTTATTTGTGTATAAATGAATAGTTGGGGGTGGGGAATTAAAAGGGAAATGATTCACTTAAACTGTGAATAGAAATCGTGTTAAAATGCATTTTGTTCACACAACTGTGGAATATTGGATAAGGCAACTGTTTTCCTACCAACACTAAGGTGACAATCAGCCCACATTTTTAGATGATATGCAGGCTGTTATGTGCAATATATGCCTATCTATGGAACAAAAGATTATTTTAAGTTTAGTTAGGCATAAAATAGCCACTGATTTTTACCAGCAGATGGTTCTATAAATCTAGAAAGGTTCCTGTAGTAGTCAATGAAATCAGTCTTGTAAAGTCTAGCTCTGGGCCAAAACATGAAATACAACTTAGAACTATCCAAATGCAGAAAATAAAATGTAGTTACCCACCTGTCTGGTCCTATTGTTTGTTTTCTGGTGTAACATAAATAAAAAATTGATTTGGCTGGTTTTGAAAAGTTTTTTATTTGTTATGAAAAAGTCCAATTCCACTTTTTTTTGGTGACTGTTCATCAGCATTTCAGTGTAGGAAAGCATAGATTTTTGCCCCAACTTGCAAGGTTGCTTAGGATGTGGTTCTTGGCAGAATCTCTTCCCCTAACACCACCCTCTTTTTCCCCTTTTTTCAGTTTTGGCACAGTAAGAGCAAATGTAATTTTGAGTCAGACCACTAACATACTTTCCTTGCAGTAATGAACACACTGGTCTCTGGAATATTCCTTGTATTTATTGCAAGTGTCTCCTTAGCCAGTCTAATTTACAGGGGAAATTCTTCTTTACATATCAACACTTTTTATTCTGAAATACATGACAGTAAAAGTGCTTACTTTGTTTTTAGTATGACAGCATATGAAAAGACTCTATTCTGCTCTCACTGGTCAGTGAAAATTTAGCATTTTACCAGGCTGAACTAAGCCTTAAAAAATGGAGGATAATGGCCTGCTTGTTTCTTTGCTAAACTGAATGTTCATTAATAATTTAGTTAAGCTTACATTAAAATTTAGAGTGACTACAATAAACTTGTTGAGTGAGAACAAATCAATTCTTGGTTTAACTTCCACTGTCTTGTGTTCTTACTTTCTTCATGTTCTTATTCCATAAAATGTTTCTTAAACTGTTACCTAGTAAAAGCAAATAACTTGGCAGGTTAAGTTTTCAATGCTGATTCTCCTTCTCCTGGACTTGGATTTACAATTTCCTCAGACCTGGTTAGTCTTTCTTGGACCTGAATAATATTAACATCATCAATAATTTAGAGAGAAATAGAAAGGCATAAGAGTGTACTTTCTATTCTTCTTAAAATTTTAACTCATGGATATTTTCAGCCATCTTACACAAGAGCACCTGCCATTTGAGGATCTGTCCTTACTTGTGTACAATATAGTTCCTTAAGTTAACACCTAAAGGAAGAAAGAACCTTTTACATTTATGGGCAAAGTATAAAATATTGATTTTAATTGCTCTTTTTATTTGAAATGCTAGAATTTCTGTGTAACACCTTCATGGAAAGTACTGTATGTCATAAAATACAAATTTTTATTTTAGTGCTAATTAAAGGGAAAAAAAGTTCTAACTAAAAAGAATAAGAAAAAGAATTTTTATTTATTTATTTGGCCTGTGAGATACAGTCATTGAAACAAAGGATCTTGTCAGAAGACTGAGAGTGAGGAAATCTTAATTCCAGTTTTCTGTTGACTTTCAGCAAAACTAGAAAATAATTCCTTTTTTTATGGTAAATGTTTGTTTTTAAAGAAAGAAATCAATCAGGCAGCTCAGACACTTGACAAAGTGGTCAATTATTTTGTTTCAGAAGCACTCAGGTGTGTCCTTTTTCTCCTGCTTACATTGCAGTTCATTTCTGGACTTCAAGTCCAGCTCTGAGAGTTTACAGTGCAGGTGTCAAGGATTTTCAAGTCATAGCACTGATAACAGTGTGTATCAGTAAACAGGTACATCCTTAATAATTTAATTTGATCTACCTGAAAATAAACAAAAGATATTCTAGAGCAGCTCATTAATTTACTTCTGATTTACCATGATGGCTTTCCTCTTAAGAACCGGTGTTGTGGATTCTCTAGGCTAGGTGATGCAGAGTATAGCTGTGTCATCCCAAAGAGAAAATGCCCTGAAAGGAGGTCATTTGGGTTGAGCACTTGCTGTAGCATGTCCTTGCCTGAACTGGATCAGTTTTGAGGTTGTTCTATCATTTGCATTCTGTGCATTTTATAGTTACCTGGGGGTGGGGGGGAAGAGAAAAATGGGATGATAGCCTTTCAGAGAAAAAACAGTTGGGGGAGAAGCTTTTATAATTGAAGAAAAGAGAAATAAATGACAACCTGCATTTGGTTGAAGAGAAAAAAATAAGCACTGCGTTTCTTTTTTTTTTTTTTTTTTTTGCAGTTCACAGGGACATGTATAACATCACTTAAGTTAGGTGAATATGTTTATGAGGCAAAGCTTGTATTTAAGATTTCATCCGAGCTTAGCCATTACAAACCTTTTTCCAGGGAGTTATATGCAGATATCTTTACACATTCTGTAGTTTTCTGTGCCTATAAAATGACTTTGCCTTAGTTGGAACAACTGTTTAAAACTTCAGGATTATATGAAGAGCAGACCCTGGGATTGGTGTGGCAGAGAGAGGCAGGCATAATTTTGAACCTTTTGTATGCTTTGAAGAGTGAAGAACAGATATTAGAATAAGACATTATGTCCAGCCTCATACTAAATACAGGAGCATTCTCATGCTCCTGGTCTGGCATGCAAAAACTCGTAATTATTTGTTGATTATGGCCAATTCTGGAACTGGAACTGCAATCTCCTTTATGGTAGTTCAGAACTGCACAAGAGCTGTAGGACAATATTAGATCTTTTTCATGTGTAGCCAAGGGCAGAATTTGGTCAAGAGAAGTAATTAAGGGAGATAAAAGCTAAGCAGTTTTGGCCATCTGAATGTATACATGCTTTTTTATTACACTTATGCATTGTGCTTGAAGAACACATTGCTTGATTCCTGAAAACTTAGGGAGAATTAAAGACTTTCCAGCTTACAAAATAATAATCAGAAGTAAAAAACTTACTTTTTGCAATACTTCTGCCAAGCCATCTGTTCAACTGAGCAGAAAAAAAAAATCACCTTTACTTGATTATGGCTAGAAAAATTGAAGTTGGGCTTAAATTTTTTTTTTTTTGTTGAAAGCTATAGACACTGTGGATATTTCTGTGGTACATGTCATATGCACATTAAAAGACAAAAGCTTTGTATATATGTGTCTCTGCCCAGTGACAAAGATGCATGCTCTGGGTGCTAAAATTTTGTAACTATGCACAAGCGTATTTAATCTGAACAGAATTGTGTTGACATGTGGAGTCAGAGGTTTATGTAATACTTTGTCCAGTCCAAATCTTTACTGAACTTTTTTTCACAAAGGCTGAAATATTGAAAAACCAGAAATTTGATATCAAATGTTGATAGAGACTTTGTAATACTACTGTCATGACATTGATTTTTAGATCTTGGGGTATAAAGCATTCACAATGATCTTTCCTCTTTTCCTGCAGTGGAATACTGCTGCCCCACACCTGAGCTCTGACCCTTGTTTGGGTAAAGAGAGGAGAGAGGGACTACATTTAGTAGCCCCAGAACAACTTCATGAAACCTAATTCAGTTAGTACCATTGGCTAGGACAGGATACTTTAATGAAAATATTTTTAAATATTTGCATTTTGTTTTTATTTCACATATTTATTCACCTCATTAAACCATATTGATTGAGGGTGCAATCTGGAAAGGTGCAAAAATGTTCTTTTCAAATGTTTAATGTAGAATGATACTATGAATCATTGTTTGAGTGTTACATGACATTCAATTTAGGCTGCTGGTCTGGCAAATTTACAGTGGCAACACTGAAGGAATCCCTACGTAGAACTTCCTGGGAGGATTCCTCATGTTTCCTTCTGTAAACACGGCATTTAAAAAAAAAAAAAAAAAAAGCCGAAACCAAATAACAAAACACCACCCCTCAGAACAGGTAGTGCTTTCTCATCCTGCAGGAAGAAATGTTTCTGGATTAATTTTTTTAACACTGACATTATTGTCTCTCTATTAGGGTAGCATACCTGTGTAGAAAAGTTGAAAAAAGTTACAAGGAATTTGTGTGTCCTCACTGAAGGTGCTATAAATAAGCCTTTGCTGAGCATGTACATTAGCGGAAAGAATTCTTGAGTTCTTACAGCACTAATGTTTAGAAGATACACACTGGCATCATGGTGTTACTTTAAAAGATTAAGTTAGAGAGGAATAAATCTGCTTTGTTTTAACATGTTCTCTGTATCTGTGATAGATCTCCAACATGAGATATGAGTTTAAATAACTATTCCTGCTTGCAGAAGAAATTCCTGTAGAAATATTGGTAAAATGTCCTTATGCTTAATTTGGCAGCTAAGTGATTATATAAAGCAATATGAGCAAAACCCAGAAACACTACTTGGCAAGAAAAGTTCTTTCCCTGTGTGTATCCTCATTAGATGAGTCCCAGAACCCACGGATAGTTCATTACTTTCTACCTACAGAACATGTATGATGCAGTTTGTGGTTTTGGGTTGGGAGTGGCAGTTCAGCTACACGAAATGATCCTAGATGCTTGTTCTATGGTGACTGCAGGTAAAAGTACTGTAATGCTTTCTAGCACCTGTGTCAGTGTCATCAGCTGTGGTCATTACATCTCTCCTAACGAGGTAAGTACTGGCTGCACAAGGGGGCTCTGTCTCCCAGTTCCAAGATACAACTGGGGCTTCCAACCCTTGCCCGAGACGCGCCGGTTGGGCAGGAGGTTGGTGTCCTGTGAGGGGAATGGCTTTGGTGGCTGGGCTCTGCAGGAACACAGTCAGCAGAGGCAGAGAGCTTGACACCTCTTGGAGAGCAACACCGCTTGTTGGATTTCTGGTCATCTTTCTGGTATGTGTGAGAAATTTAAATAAAATTTAACAAACAAATTGGTTTTCATCCAAGGCAGTGTATGAAGTCTCCTGTAAGTTACGGTAGTCAGGCCATTGCTTCAGAAAATTTATAGGAAAACAAAAAATTAAACATGTCTTGGGTTTTAGCTTGGTGTGTACCTTTTGTATACCCCAAAATCGGAAGGTGGGAACTTGGAGAGCACACAGGAGAGGCATTATTCTGGGCTGTCTTTGTTATTATTTTTTCTTAAGCATTTCCTTGCTAGCCACTCTTCTTGCTAGTCTTTCCCTTAAGATCAAAACTCCACGGAGCAAGGAGACTGGGCTAAAAGGACATTTTGGTCAGCTTGTGACCACGCTGCTTTTCTTTCTCCTCTGCTACTCCAATAATTTGTCAGTCTTGGGTATGAAACTACTGAAGAACTTCACTCTGCAGCCTCTGGTTCTGAATTTTGCTTCCATGCTGTATGTTCATCTGATTTTGTCACAAGAAAGTTGCTTCTGCTTCTTGCTCTGCCGTTACCGTTAGGTGTAGATACAAATGGTTACTCATTACAAGTTTCATTACCTTATTGCACTTAAAGAGCAAGTTACAAACTTATATGTAATTGACTGAAAACTCAAGTGCTGTTTTAATTCTCAGGCTTGTTACTGTTGTTTTTCGCTGTGCCCATGTGAAGTGACGTAACAAAAGCTACCACTAGCGCAGAGGCAAACGGAACGAAGTGCAAAAGGTGCTGCTGGGCTGCACTGGGTGTTCAGTTTGGTTTTTTTGGAGACTCCCGTGGTTATTTTGATTTCTGAAATTTATTACAGTTTCAGAGTATATGCACAGAAATTTACTATTGGAATAAAGTAGTTTGTAGCCATTTCATGGGTTAATGGAATTTTTCATATAATATACATTTGCTTCTTATTGTTGTTCTGGAATAATTGCATTTCTTTTCCTTTTGAGGAGTGTGATACCCTGATTATCTTTGTTAAATTCGTTAATTCAGTCAGAAGTTGGATGAACATTTATGGCAGCGTTCACAATGTACCACTTGATTTCTTTTTCTCTTAATTTTCATATGCGTGGTAAATATTAACAAAGCTTTGCGATGGTTTTTGCATATTAATGAAGTAAAAAGGGAGCATGAGAGCACTTGTAGCACACAAGTTAGATTCTCACGACTAGTGCAGGAAAGTGCAAATTAGTCCCTTTGCCTAAAAACTGCAGGTTACACTCAGGTGGTGTGGGCAGGATTCCTCTCCAGGGAAAGTGTTTTCTCTAACTAACCTCAATCATGTGTGCCAGGAGACAGATAAAGTTTCTGTTGAGGGTTCTTGCCAGCTAAAGAATTTGGCAGGAGTGTGCTGACTCTATACTCGAGATAGATTATCTTGTGTTTTCCCCCTCCTCAACACCATAACCGCTCAGTTTTGGAGGCCAGCATTCACATAAGAGATTCTTGGAGAAACCTGCCAGCTCCAAGAGCTTAGGATCTACCATCATCCTTTCCTCCAGCAAGGGTTTCTGCAGCAGTAGAGGTTTTGAAAATTTTTGCAGTCCCTCAGATATTTTTTTTACATATGTCATGGGATTCTACAAGTGCACATATAGAAGATGCAACCTATATAGTATGGGTGAGTACAGGAGAGAATTCTTTGAAGGTGGTACAGGTAACCCAAGGTAGGAGACTCTAGGAGCAGACACTTCAGCGCAACCTGGAGAGCAGAGACTTTTAAGAATAATGAAAGAAACAATGGATGAAGATGGGTTTATATGAAAAGCTTTGTACTTAAAATCTAGGAAAACCACATCCAAGGTCATTTCCTTATATTGTGTAGGCAAGGAGCAGATGACGTTCTATTCTGTGAAACTGACAGAAATTTAAGAAGTGATGAACAAGGACTTAAAAAAAAAAACAAAACCCCTAATGAATAAACTTGCTAATTCATGTGCAGTGTGGAGAGGGGGATGCAAGGAAAAGCATACTTGTCTCATTTAGGCTTTTTCATCTCTATGTGGTTGTGGGTTTGAGTCATCAGATGGGGAGGCATAAAAAGCAGCAGCGATATCTTCCCCGAGGAAAGGCAGAGGCAGCAAAGGATGCTGATGCACAGGAGCCAAAGGCGAGTCCAATTGTGCAGTTGTCCTGCCATCTTCTGCTGATGTACCATTCTGCTGCCTCGGATCAGTTCTTACTGTGGTGGCAGGTAGAGTCTCACCACAACGTTGGGCCACTTGGAGCAATCCCAACCCAGAGGAGAATGATTATGTAATTCATTTTCCATCAGTTCTCTCAAACCGTTTATCTGTCTTTCTGTGTGAAATTAACCAACTGAAATGATTGTAAGTTAGTTTGGGTTTGGTTTTTTTTTTTTTTTCTCCCCACTGATTTTTGAATGTTCATGGCACTGATGTGGAAAGCAGGACTGATAGAAAAACCTGCTGCCCTGACAGCGTACCCAAAATGTGCAGGCGGGTTACTGGGGGTAACTGTCCCTGTACCACAACCAGAGGCTCAGCTTGTATTGCAGACACACACACACACACAAAAAAAAAAAGCAGGTTTTGTTTTTGTAAACAAAAAAAGTTTACAAAAAAATTGGCAGACCTCACACCTGCTAAACCACGTGTTCACAATATTTTCAAATGGTTAAGCTAAGGTAGCTCATTTGCATTTCGGCTTGGGCAAGTTGCATTTTCTGGTGTTTCAATAGGGAGACACTGAGCCTGTTTCAGAGCCAGCCCATCCGAACAGCGGCGCCCCGCTTGGTCACGAGCACGACTTCTTAAAGGTAGCAAAGGTTCATCAAAACCTCACCAAAAACAGGAGTAATGATGAGCCATCTTGATGTAGCCCTCTCCAGAAGACTCAGAAGACAAAGCCCATTGATTGATAGCAGGCTGCCACCCCACTAAAGCCTGCGTGTATTAAATCCTGCTTGCTAGGCTTGGAACGTGGTGGACATTAATATTATATGTTTTCATAATGTCCCCCTCACAGTGTCAAAAATAAACTACTGCAGATGGGAGCATTAATTTGCCACTTGCACTGAAGTAAATGCATCGATCCTAGCACAAGTTTTCCTTTCAGTTTTGTTTAAAATTAATTAGTGGGGTTTTTTTTTTCAACAGAATGATTTAGTTGGAGTTCAAGCAATGGTGCAGTAAGGTTTCTGCCTCTGGGTTGTGATGGTGGGCTGTTGGGGGCGGGAGGCATTTGGGGGACCAAGAAGCTGTGTCAGAATGCGCTGGGAAAACGCACCACAGCTCAAACCAGCTGGTAACTAAGAAACTTTTAAAAACTGCAGTTCTAACTGTTTCAACTTAGCAGGCAACTATGTTATAATTTTTTTTTTTTTTTTCAAGAGAAAGTGTATCAGGACTCAATTTGGAAAGAAAACCCGCTAGACGCCTTCAGCGATGCTGAGACGGGCTGCAAAGGAAATAATCTACAACTTTTCCTCTAGGAGCCATAATACCAGTGACCTCATCGCTGCAGCACAGAGCAACGGTGGCGAAAATAACCGAAACACAGGGGTAGAGAAATATAGGTACAGGAATGAGGGGCAGCATTCCTTCCGGGCAGTATGGCCCATCCCAGGAGCGTGGGAGGAGGGGGCCGCTCTCTGCTGTGGGTAGGGGGCTACAGGCACACAGGGCCCTCACCCCTCACAACTGCAGTGCCACGGGGGGGAGGTGGTGGGGGGAAAGAGCTCTCTCTTCTCTTCCACACAAACCTCTGCCATTTTACTCCCCAGTTCCTCAGCACATGGCCACCTCTGTCTGCTATTAGACTGCTAGTCCATACAATAAAGCTTTTCCTCTTCCTTTTATGCTTTTATTTTTTTGTTTATCCTCTCCTAGGTAGGCTAGTGCAGAATTACTAGACATGGTCACCTTTTATTTGGAATTGAGAATTTCTAGAGTACTTAAGATCTCCTTTCCCCCCTTTCATTATTTGTCCCTACAGAATTGGTTTCTATGATAAAGAAGTTATCTGAAACTCCTCAAGAGGTCTCCTCAAAAGGAAACCTCAAAAGGTTTCCAATGGACTCATAGCAGTTGGCCTTTTTCATTAGGCTTGTAGTATGGAAATCCACACTGCAGGGTAATTCAGCTCCTGTAAGTCTTGAATGAGACTTGATAAACAGGAATTCAATTATGGTCCTCATTTAAAAAAAAAAAAAAAAAAGAAAGAAAAAAAAGAAAAGAAAGTCCTAGAGCCTTCTTGCTATGTGCTCACTTTACTAAGTTCAGCATGTCTTAAATCTGGGGTTTTTTTTCCCCTGTGATGGATGTATCTGAATGTTTGAAAGATGCTCTTAGAGAGTAGGAACGAAGAGTGGGTAGTAAGAAATTAATTTTAGCATTTTGATTGCTTCAGTAGATTTAGTCCATCTCTGTTTAAAATTATTTTATATGTCTGTTTTAAAGCTGGGCAACATTTGTGCTCCCCTGCTCTTAAAGGGGACATGGATTAAAATGGTAGAATGGTCTTTAGAGTTATGAAATGCTGGTTAAACAGGGCCTTTGCAACAGCAAAAAGGTTTCTCGGTTTGTTGGGCAGACAAGAAAAGTAGAGTCTACTCTATAAATCTGTTTGGTTTTGAGGAAAAAAAAAAAAAGTATCAGTAAGTAGTTCTGATGTCTGGATGCTGTAAGGGCCAGTGAATAGACTGTGCATTTATTTTCCTTCACCTTTGCATTTTCTGGATTTTAAACTTGATTTTTATTATTTGTATGTTTTCAAGAGAGAAAAGGCTAATGTGTTAAGAACATATTCTTCATAGATCAGAATTCCCTATTTCAAGTTGGCCTTGATGTTTCAGGGGGAATTGCTTGTTGTTGTTGTAAAACACTGTCCCAGACAGTGCTTCCCACATCAGTGGGTTTCTTTCTGCCTGACTTCTCAAAGTGGGAGTGAATGGTTTTATGTATCACATGTTCTGCCAGGAAGGCAAGCTTCCAAGGGTAGTAACGGTTAGTCAGATGTTTAGAGGTGATCCACTCTAATAATTTATGGATAAAGTTTATTAGCTTGACTTTTTTTGCTAATGATTATCAAATACTGAGGCTATCAATTTGAGGCAGCGTACAACTTTAATGCATTGTATAGATTCACAGTAACTTTAGTTTTCAGTCCCTCCTAAAGTTGATTAATTCTGTTCTGAATCCTGATACTTTGGTTATTTAAGCCAAGCCTCTACTCACAGAATAGTCACACAGGAAGTACTAAGAAATGAGAATATGGTGTGTATCAATGGAAGCATTTATTTAGAAGTGCTTGCTTCATGCTAACAGCTGGAATGTTGTAAGCCTTACATCCTACTCTGTAACCGAGCCTTGCTTTGCACTTTGTCTCTCCCTAAAGCTCATCTTGCAACACTAGTATCAGTTGTTTTGAGCTGCGGTCATTGATTAAAAGTTCTTGCTGTGTTTTTCTAATAACCTTAGTTATCAGAGAAGTATATTCGAACAACTAAGTAGTTTCTTCATTTCATAAAGCATATAGCACATCAAGACCTCCATTTTTTGCCTTGATTATTATCTACCAATATTAGCCATGTTAGTTGTCTTTGAAGAGATATTAAGTGAATAGGACGTTACTGATGTTTTTTTCTCCACAGAAGATTACTGTGAAAGTAGCTGGGGTGGGTTGTGTAGGGTTTTTTGATGGTGGTGATGGTGGGTTTGGTTCTGCAGGCTGCTTTCCTTCTACATTCTGATGAATCTGAGGAGTCTTTCTTTGTCGTTTAACTTCAGGTGTTCATTTTATTCCTGTTAAATTATTAATAGGGGTGACAAGGCCTATAGGCTAGCCTGAATACATCTCAGACTCCATGGAAAATACAGAAGCTCATACTCATCGTAATAAGCAATACTGTATTCCGATGCTTACTCCTTCCTCCTATTGGAAAATACACATTTTTGTGCACTTTGCTGGTTTGAGCATGCATGTCCTGTGGCAGAGCTGAACTGCTATCACTGTTTCCCACCATGAGTTTTCATGCAAAGAATATGACTATACAACAACATCAATGCATAGTGTGGGATGGGTAATCAGTGATTATAAATAGCAAGAGGAGAGCTCATGGGTTACTTGGTATCTTCCATTCAAGTGTCTCAACCGTTCCATGAGAACATTAACCTCTGAATTCACAGAGTGCCCTATATTGTGTATTAGTTATTCTATATCAGCCATACCCAGAGAGCCTAGCTGAATTGCCTGAGATCATATGATAATCTAAAATACAAAACCAAATCTGATACTTTAGTCAGTAGAAAGCACTGTGAAAAATTATGGGAGAGTGTATCAGAGCAGGTGCTGCCTTAGGCTCTGTGTTTTGAATTTCCCTCCTCAATTTCCTAGTTTATAGTAGAGTCCAGAATTTTCTCTTGGAAAAATGATTCAAGTAATCTTCTGATGGTTTCTCCAAATTACATCCAGTCCAGTTATGGCAACTAATAGCCAACATGCAACTGCACAGAAATTAAAACATTCCTCAGGTTTCAATATAAATACAATAGTAAGCAGGTAAGTAAAGCCAGTCCACCAGATGTTTGGATTCCCAAAGTGAAAACTAGTTTGAATGATCTATAATATTCAGCACAAAACAGTGACAGTTTGACAGCATTGTGCAGAGGGAGTTCAATCACAAAACCCCTAAGGTCTGGGAGGTAGACCCAGCAGGAAAATGCATTTAAGATCTTCATCATCATCATCTGCAACTTGTACCTGACCACTTCAGTGCTTGATGAGAGCAAAATGAAGAAATGCCCTGATCTTCATCCTGAAGTTGAGAAGCTGAAGGACAGGAGGTTTCCAGCTCAGATTCACCACAGCTGAGGTGTATTAGCCCAGCATTTATTCACTCTGGCTTCCCACTGGAGTCAGTGGCTAGCTTTGGATCTCACCCATTTCCCATAGCAAAATTTTCCTATAGCAGTCATCGGCCATACCTTAACCATTAAATGCTGCTGCCAGCTATTTTATCCTATGTCTTTTACAATGTGTTGCAACTCCTTTAATGCTAAAATACAGGGTGCTAACACAGAATTATGTGTGTCAGTGCTCTTAGAAAGTATTAAGTTCTAGTTCACAGTTCATTGTGAAAAAGGTATGTTGCTCTTGTCTCCTGAAGTCATCAGCAAAGGTAATAACCTTCAATAAAGAGCCTTTTGCCAGTGATTTCTGGCAGAAAAGAATGGGCATGTGATCTTACAATATCCTCAGTAATTTTACTAGTCTGGACATCCTTCTATACAGAATTTCTTAAAGAGATTTAAAGAAAATCCATCCTATGCTCTCTTTACAAAGCCTGTTGAAGGCAGATTGCCATAAACAATTTAGTTGAAGTACTCTAGGGACAGATCTTGTTGTCATGGGTACTCAAAAATATGTATGGAACATAAAGCACGCAGCTAGATCTCTGGGCCAAACTGACATTATGCTCTCATTTTTAGCAATGTGGTCTGTCACATGAACACCATTTGATTGCATTTAATGAATCTGTCTTTGTTAGTAAGAAATTGTATATATTTATGTCACTGCAGGTTTATCAACCAAGGTTAACGATTCGGGTAAGCCAGAAAATCTTTCCAACCAGCCATGGGGATGGGGGATTTCCAAAGGTAAAGTTATTTATGTAATTTCTTTCATCTAATAAATAGTTTACAAACATGAAAGTTTTTTGAAAAAACCCCACCCTATAACGACTGAAAGTCCAATAGATTTTATGACAGCTTCAAGAGAGTAGCCAGCTCTCATGATTTCACCACGAGTCTCATGGTATTCTGTTTTTCTTAAAGCTTTGGTTCCTTGAGCCAGGCAGTTAACTAAGAATTTCGGCTTTCATTTTAAAATGATGTTTTTAGCTTCAGGCTTGCAGAAAACATGGACTCTTGCTGGCTACATACCAGAAAGAAAACATACTAATTTTCAAGAGCTCCTATTTCTTAAGCCTGTCTTATGATTTTACAAGCTTGACATCTGAGTTTTGAATGCTTGGTTTTGGCAATTCTCTCTTAGCAATGCAGATAAGAAAGTCGATGATAATGCAGGAGGAGAATAGAGGTGGTGGTGTTTTTCTGTTGTTTTCTGCTTGTCATTTACCTGGCTTCAGTAACAACCATGGCAGTTTTCATCTAAGTTCGACAAGAAGTACCACATTAATGCAGAAGATGTAGCTTTTCAGACAAGATTAATAAGATTTTTTGTGTTATCATTGCTGGTTTGATAAATGTGAAACTAGATATGATATTTGAGTAGAAAAATATAACAGTTACTCAGAACCACAGAATACACATGCTTTATTTCCATATTGCCTTTTATTACTGAGTCGAAATCGGGGGGTGGGGGATGGAGGGGGAGAGGAGGAGGGGGAGGGGTGAGGGAGTGGAAGGAAAAAAAGTTAAAAAAAAGGCAGGTAAGTAAAGGACAGAGCACACAGAAAATTGAATTGATTAAGTTTCAATAGTTATCTAGATTTCAGCTCCCTGTTAACAAAACTCTGCTCTTCCATCTGGATAACATTCTATTTTCCCCACTTTTACTTTATAAGGGAAGTTCTAAAATTTACAGCTGAGCTATTTGCAGTCAGTTATTTCCAGACTCATGTGCTAGCATGCCAATCTTTCAATTAACAAATATCATTCTTAGCATTTGAAGTATCTCAAAAGTTCAATTTAATAGGCTGATAGCAATTTATGATAGCCAGTTTATGATGAACGTGCTATACATGGTTATACCTTTATTAAATTAATTTGATAATTTTATGAATCAGCAGTGTGCTAACAAGATGATTTTTATTCAAAATTTTAAGTTTTAGCAGCTTTTAGTAAGTTGTCATTCATCATTAAAAAGTTCTCCTGAAACACAGGAATGAAGCTGTGAACTGTGTGCAGCATAGTTAGTAACAATGCTGAAGTATATTGGATTTATGAATAGCCATGCTTTTATGCTGTATGTAGCTTAAAAAAAGTTTATCAAAAGGGGTAATTGTTTCTCAACTAGTCAAAAATATTATAGTTTTTTATATTCCTTTAAAGTAATTGGATTCCTGCTTTTTAAATAGGATGCCTTTTTTCGAGCCTTTATGTAATTCTTCAGAAGATATTTGGCAAATACTTACAAGGACCGGTTTTTAGAACTAGGTCCAAATTTTGTTTCACAACTGATCTTCAAAAGCAACTTGAATATTAGCTGCACACAATCTAACTTCCAACAGGGCATCAGCCTTCGCAGAAGCTGGGTGCCATTGGAGTCTAATGTTTTTCATCCATCTTCTAAAGTTAATCAGAGTAAAATGCTGAGGAAGACTGCAAAAAGTGCTTAGTCCTTCAGCTCAACAGTTTTATGTACTCAATATTAAGCAACTTGAACCACTGAAAAAATATAGTAAAATTAATAGATTTTTTTGAAACTCCTATTTCAGATAAAAGTGCTTTTTTTGTTTGTTTGTTTTCATGCAACCAAAATATACAAAAGGATACATTTCTTAAAGACAATTTATTTACAGACCTAGAAGGGTCATATGGGACTTTTTATCTTATGATTGTATGGCAGGATTTCAGGACTGAGATTGTTTTCACAGCTGAAAAGGAACTGCCCAACACAATGCTTTTGGAAATTTGCCCAGACCTTTGGTCTGTGTGGTGTGCCTGTTTGCATGTGTAAGTTTCTAGTTTTCTTCTCATATCCTGTAATGATACACAAGAAGCAAATTTAGTCAACAAAAAAAAAAAAAAAAAAAGCAAAAATACTATCACGAGGATGGAATTTTCTAGACTCCTTTGAGGCAACATGTTTGTGCAGTCACTACAATTTAGACGTTATTTTTTCATTCTGAAATTGTCTCTTGCAAAATCCCCATTTTGGCTGTAGGAGAGGCAAGGTATGTTCTTCTCCTGTTTTGTCCCCTGGCTTTCAGAGAGCCCCTCTGCATGTGTGCTGGTCGAAGCCTGCTCAGTTTCTCTGTGCCCTGAAAGGAGAGGGACTTTACTCTGTGTTCTGCCCAAAAACTGCTCCTGGCTGCGTGTGGCACAGAACCCCAGGGGGAGTTCATCTACCCAAAAGCAGAATTTATCCTGTAAACTGTGATAAAGACAGTGGGAGAGCCATGGGGTGTCTTCATTCCCAGCCCAAGTGAATGTAGCAAATGTGGACATTCCAGTGAAAATTATGGCTTTGAAGAGCCAGGAAAGGAAAATTGCTGAAAACTGCACTTTCTTGGTAGCTGTGAGACTGCTATGTGTTTAATTCCTAATTCAGAAATTCACAAGTCTCACCTTAGAAAAACTGAACTTGAAGAAGATAACTTCAATTTCTTAAACAAACTAAAACCAATCTGCTTATACAACAAATGTTCCCAGCAACAAAAGCAATAAAACAGATTCACAATTCTGAACTCTTAAACACAAAACCCACAGATTTTTTTCAGATAACTTACAATATATTACTAGCTAAACAAATTCTTTTTGTTTAAGATCCCACAGTGACGTAGCCTCAGCAAAGTAGTTTAAGCACATGCTTAGCCTTTGGGCTTCTTTCTGAGGATTAAGCTGAAACTTGTGTTTAAATGCCTTGCTGAATAGGCATAGATTTCAGCCAGTGAAGGGTTAAGTATAGTTAATAAAAACCTGTCTGAGGCAGCTGGCTGATACAGCGCACCATCTCCTTACTTGCCCAGAGACAAGCAACACACTACAGTGTCTTTAGAGTGCTCTTTCAAATGCAGTCCTGCAGGAAACTCACTTTTTTTGTATATGCTAGCTGCTTAAGCTGTAAAGTGTGTAAAAAATGAGAGGTCCAAGTTGTAAAAGGTTCTCTTAATAATAAGGCGATCTTTCATGATGAAGATGCACTTTTATATTGAAGGCCAACTGGAGCCATAAAGTGGAGCTTGGGGGTTAAAAAAGGCAGAGGAAAAAAATTAAATTAACGTTTAGATAATACCATTAGGTTTTGGATTACTAAAGTTGGTACTGAGTTGTATTTTCAAGGAAGCTCAGTGCCATCGGTCAATTTGTGCCCATGAATTTTGCGTTCATGATGCTGGGTGACTGTGTTTGCCTTTTGGGCTTCACATGTGCAAAGCAGCTGATTGCTGTTTTTCAGCCATGTTTATATGCCAGAACCACTGCGCACACAGCACCTGCAGGTGAAGTTTTAGACCTGAGCCACCCCAGCTGCTATGAAGGGCACAGAAACCTCTTGGTTTGGCAGGAGTGAAAAAAATAACTTTGAGGAATAGTTCAAGGATATACAACTGGTGGGGAGCTGCAGAAAGGGTTGTCACTCCATATCTTCTTCTCTAGTAGTATTGCTGGGATGGTTGGGGTCTCCCCCAGCTGTCACAAATGTCCAAATTACCCCAGTTCAGCAGTGGGGGATGGGTTTTGATGATGATTTTGGCTGGTGAGGCACACTCACTCATCCCCAGTTGAAGAGTTTTCCTCAGATGTTGCAAGGCTCGCCTGGTTTTTTAAACAGTCCTTTGTTTCCCGGGGCATTAATAGTTACAGTTGATTCGGTCAAATTTAGTAGACGTTTACGTCTGAACTAAAGCAAGCAAACTATGGAAACCTTAGGAAAGGAAAAGGGAGGATCCCACTGCACAGGCAAAGCCCAGCTAATACTGTTTTTTCCTCTCCGCAGGGAAGTCTCCCCATCTCGAAGGAAGTGAACCGCAAGAAGAAATGTGAGGCGGAAGGGGCATGCCTGGTTCCAGTAAACGGCTATGGACACCATTTCACCAAAATCAATTACCTCTACTCTTTTTAATCATAATTTCTCCATTTGTATTACATATGGTGTATGGGTTTGATGAGGTCATGGTGTCATATATTGGGAATTGTTTCTGTGTAAATCATCAAGTGTAAGAAGAAACTATGGGACTCTGAGCCTTGCTTTAGAGAATAACAGGGGACAAACGTGTACCATAAAAAATAGTTTTTAACATTCTGACTCAAGCGAAAGCTCTCAGAATTTCACACTGTGAATCCATGTTTACAAACATTACAGGTGGGCCCTCAGGCCTGGTTCTACCACAGCAATGTCTTCCACTACTCAAACTCCACTGCTCACACGCAACCGGTAAACCGCTCTCTCCATTTCCACCATCCTGAACTGCTTCTTGCAGAGGCTGAGAGTCCCCCTTTTTTTTTCATTTAGATGTAACAAGACTAGTAGTTTATTTTCATCGATTGTCTGTATATCTCTATATTTTATCCATGTACTCTTTTGATGTATAGAAGTAGTATGAAACTCATGGTTTCCTTGTGGTAAGTGATCGTGATGCTGCCACGGGATTTGAGACACTGATGAATGGTGCTATTTTGGACTTTAAATATGCTCCTTGGCAAGGTAGCTCTGATGGAGTTATTTTTTATTTCCATGTTCTGAGAAGGTGTTGGTACTTTGTTTTTCTGAATGTTGTTCTTTAGACTGGACTGACTCGTTTACTTGTGTCTTCAGTGTGGCTTTCTTATTCAGTGCTGTAGGTGAGTAACTACTTATAGTGTTACAAGTGAGGAACTGATTCCCTATCAGGATCCACTCACAAACATGCAGTTACAGTGGGAGCAATCACAAAACTGTAATTTAGGTAAAATCTCCTTTCTGACTCCTGTCCACCTAATGGAGGAAGATGAGCAATAATTTTCCACCAACCTCTCAAAATCTCTTTTGAGTTTTTCTTTTTTTAAAAAAAATAAAGCCTTTTTTGAAGATTGGACAAGTTTTAATGTCCTCTTCAAATCCATAAAATAGGGGATATAATAAGGAAAACACAGGAAATTTCTGGGAGGAGAAGTCCTAAAGGGGAAGAGTACATTTCCACGGTACTGTCAACATGTGGACTTTACATTTTTGTTCTTGCTCCCAGACTACTATCAATACAAGACAACACAAACCACAAAACTAAACAGTATCATCTACTCATGGAGTGTTGTTGTGTTAGACACAGTCTGAAAGCCCACCTTAATTTTTTATATAACTGTCTTTTAGCTCTTCCTTTTACAGGGCAGGCCTTGTTCTGAACTGTTTTAGCTTCTGACTGTTAAATACCAATGCATGCACTGCACTTCCTAGATTTCTTTCCTTTCTCTACCTTCTGTATCCCTTTCCTTGTATGTTTTCTTTTCGAATAGATTAGATACGTCTACTGTGCTGTATATATAGCAAGAAGTAATATTCAGCAGTTGTGGCATTTATGTATAGTTGCAGTTGTGTACTGCTGAAAATGCAGGCTTTTGTAACAATGTGATCTTTAATAATGCACTACAAGTACCCAGTGTATTTTAGCTATTTTAGTAGGATTTGTTCAATAAATATGCAAGCTCTAAGGTTAGCCATGATGTCTCTGTTTCCTTATTTCAATAAGGCGAAGGGTCCTTTTCTGGTTGTTTGCACCTGTTCTTTACGTGACTTCTGAGGGTTTTTTTGGGAATATTTGGTGAAGTAAAAGGTGATTCCTTTTGTTGTCTGCTAAACAATAGCTGTTAAGATAACCTAAATGCCAGACCTGGGTCTGGGAAATGATAGCTGCTGGACAATGGCAGTCATGTACTTCTCTTTCAAGACTTCTGGGTGGCAGACGTGACACTTGATGCCATTTTTAGTAATCCCAGGAGGAGAGTGGGGCTGTGCGTGGCAGATACAATATATTGCATTTTCCACCTCTGGTAAACTGAATTAAAAGGCTGGTTTTCTAACGTGTGTAATATAGTTTAAAAGAATGTTGATACAGTCCTCTCTTTAAAAATAGTTTTATTGAGGGGAAGAAGCAATATCCACATTCGTAAATTTTATAACATACGTTGTTTTGATTTTAGCATAGAAAACAAACAGAGCAGCCACTTCTAAAAAGCATAAGCAGTGATTTAACAATTAATACCAGAGGTAGGTCTGCCCCTGAAGTTTTCCAGTCATGAGACTAAATGAGTACAATTCCGTATGCCCTGACTATCACTGAGTGAGTATGCCCAATTCACTGAGTGAATTTACTCAGGGTTTGGTTTGATGACTTTGGGTTGTATCACAGAAAACAGACCCTGCACACACAACACCTGATCCAAACGGCCACTGATTTCACTGCAGGAAACACAGCAGACAGCAGCGCATTTTGGGCTAGAGCTAACTCCCTGGCTAGAAAGCAGTTTCATCTTATCTATCTGTAGCATATGTGTATAGACATTATACATATACACATCTGTATACATATGTAAATGATGACAGTCAACACAGTTAGAGCAATGATTAATTGATCTTGTATTTTAACCAAACTGCAACAACTGAAAAGTCATTCTTGACTACCACAAATCACAGCTATTTTTGTTAATAATAAACACAAAGGACTCCTTACTATATAAAACTACTTTTAATATGCTATCATTCTAGAGGCTGAGATTTCCCAAAGATGATTTCATATACATTATGGTTAATAGAGTTCCTGAATAGGGAACAGTGGCATACACTTCTGCATTGGCAGCAATGGCTGCGGCACACATCAGCTACATAAAATTTTAAAAAAAGATAAAAAGGTTACAGAGTGACCATACCTAAAAAAAAAATCGGTAGGGTCATTTTAAGGAATGCCCCTAGAATTTCATACTGTAATGCTCCAGGAATCATCCTTATTAGAGGTGCTTTTTAAAAAGCCACAGAGTTGGACCACCTGAGGCATTAGCTGCATGCATCACAATGCTCACCCCTGCCCGGTGTACACACGATTCTCCCTGGTGCATACGAGGGGCTGGGGTGTGCTTTGTGCCCCTACCTCAGGGCTGGGTTTTGGGGAGCAGGGGGAGCAGCTGGGAATCCCTGCCGGCAGAACCAAACTTTGCTACATCCAGAGCAAAGGTGGAAGAAGCTCTGCTGTTGTCACCCTTGGGACAGCAACATGTGGTTTTGTCCATGGCACAAAGAGACCTTGATCTGGGTGCGAGAGTCAGCGGCGTAGTGGTGGGGCCAGGGTGGGAAACAGAGCAGGTGGGTGCTTCTCAGGTCAGCAGGGAGGCTTCCTGGGGCTGGAAAGTTGATTAAAACAATTGGGAAGAAAGAGCAGTGTATGTGTCCATCAGTCAGGTGATGCATGGTGAGCTACCTTTTTAACCCCCTCATCAAATAATTATTGGTGTGACAGGGAGACTAGTGAGAGTATTTTTAAAGCATTATGGTCAATCAGATGATTGATCCAGGAAATGCTGGTTCTAACTGCAAGCCTTGTAATAACGTAACACAGAGGATCTGGCGAAGCAAACTGTGTCCCTCAGCAAAACAAACAAGAAAAAAAAAAAACAAAGAGGAATTCCACAAAACAGGAACAATAAAATGTTTTTTGAAAAAACATTTTGAGCTATACAGATAAAGTCATTAATTAGGAACTAGATATTATTACTTCCCAGCATCACGTTCTAAATGAGAGAGCAGAGCAGCATGTGCCATCAGTTAAATTCCAGTGATAAAAGACCTGCATTGTAAATTGCCAAAGGAAGAGAATATTAACCATTACACCTTGGAGTTTCTGACACCAACAGCATTCTGAGAAGGTGGGTTAAAAAAATGTTATTCACATTTGTACGTTTATTCAGTAGGAGTTAGCTAAATTCTGTCTGCATGCATATAAAATCTATGCAAAAGAACAGTAACAGTTTTAAATCAATATTACTTTAATATTGACGCCAGACTCCAATTAAGTACACTCCAATAAAATTTCCACTATTATAGCTGTACTACCATATTAAAAAACATAACAGAACAACAAAAAAAAATCAATATTGCAGATAAGAAGTTCAAACTCAAAAAGCAAATTTAAATAGAATGAAAATGAGCCCAGATCTGTCTCAACAGCATCATGTTCCTGTGGAAGGGAGGAAAAAAAAAAAGCAAAACATGATACTGGAATAACCTGGAGTACAACCAGCAAGCCAAGTGAGGTAATAGTTTAGCACTACTCAGCATTGGCAAAGCTACAGCTGGAATGAGAGATTCTGCTTGGGCACCCCGGCTCAGAGGCGATGGGTGCCCAGTGGCCAGAGTCCAGGGGAGGACAGTAAGTGCGTCGCAAACAACGGCAGAGGCTGCGGCTGATGGGGAGTGACTGGAAGAAATGGGTTGGTTTTTTAGTCCAAAGTGAGGCTAAGGAACTGCTCTTTGTGGGGGTAGAGCGACATAGAGTAGTCTTCAGTGTCATAAAAGAGGTTGAGGTATTACCTAGAGATTTGGAAAAGACTTCCAGAGGTGGAGGGATTGTGGGATGTTCATCTTCTGAGATCTTTCAGAACAGTTTGGAAAATATCTGTTATTATTATTATTACCCCACCTCAAAGCCAGATGCTCCTATCATGAAGTAATGACAGACTAGTATCAGGAATTTCTGCCTCTTTATGTCTTCCTAAAAACTTCCCTGGTAAATACAGTGTGGCCCCATACATTTCCAAAACCACTCACACAAGACTGGCATCTCCCATTCACCTTTTACTCATGCTGCAGACTGATTCTAAGGGGGCTATGAGCTATGTGCTAAGGCATAAGACCCCTTCTTGTGGGCCCCCACAACCCTCTTTTCTAAGGTCCATTTGAGTTCTGGTGAAGTAAAAGATAGAAATTGCACAGGCTGTGCTGCTACAGCCGTGAAAACATGAGTAACTTACACTCTAGTTGAGAGAAAGGAAAGACCAGAAGAAAGAAAAGAAACATGGAGAGAATTTATCAAGCAATTAAGAGGAAACAGGAAATTCAGAAGAAGTTGTGCCTGCCTGAGCTAGAACTCAAGAGGTCCAGTCTTTGCAGAGAAAAAACATGAGTATTCCACTCTGATTTGCAATAGATATTTTCCTTTTCAGATGCAGAGCTCTGCAATATCTTGTTGAAAACATGCAGGAGGGCTTTGCATGCCAATCATTGATGTTTTTTCTCCCCACATTTTGTGAGTGCGGAGCTTCAGGACAGAAGGTAGGATGGCAGCTGGTAGCAGGAGATGAGAGTCTTGGCTAGCTGTGTGGGGAGCAGGGGCATGACTTGATGCCTCAGCTTAGCCCAGCTTGGGCCTCAAGACCCTGTCCTTGTCTCTGCCCATGGACATGCCCAGCAACACTCACAGAACAGCCACTACTGTCAGACCCCGTGTCTCTAGTCCCAGTGTAAGTGGGGGAACATGGTAAAACAGAGCAGATACGCTGTAATTTGTGTCCTGCTCAAAAACAAGTCCAATACTTGAATACCCAAATACTGCATTCACAGTTAAATTGCTGTGTAAACATAACCTAAAATCCTCAGGTAACCTACTAGCGTACTGACAATCCTGACTGCCTACTTCTATTCATCTGAATAGAATTTTTTGTGAGTGCATCCAGAGCTCTAGCTGCCATCTGTCTGTCAGAACACGGACAGAGCTCAAAGTGCTGTATAAGCTTGTGTAAATTATCTCAGGAAGCAGTATAACTGCAAAATCAGTGTTGCTTACAACAAAAAAAAAAAAAAAAAAAAGTCAGAAGGATGCTCATGCTCCTTGTGCATTCATTTCTATCTCAACCTTTCTGATATTGCCTGAGCATTTTATC
Organism: Scolopax mira; assembly: GCA_004320125.1. Lineage (NCBI taxonomy): Eukaryota > Metazoa > Chordata > Aves > Charadriiformes > Scolopacidae > Scolopax > Scolopax mira. Next base: position 28,222 of record BJBW01021117.1, read on the forward strand.
TTGATCCTATTTGTCAATTTGTAACATAAATTACCTTTCAGAGCAGCTTAACTCCATTCCTGCCCAGAAGGCTCCAATTCAGTGTTTTAAGTTGTGGGTTTAAAGACTTCACCCTGTATGTCACTTGGTTCGTGTTGATTTTCAAATCTCTCAATTCCTTGTGACTCATCTAATATTTTCCAGCTGCTGATTCCAGAGGAAGAGATGTGACCCAACAGCTGATGTTTTATACAAAGAAAGAGTATCCTGTTTGCACAGCACTGTTTCAGATTCATATTGCACGTGTCTGAAGTTAAATGCATGAATCTATTCAGACAGATGATTGTATTATTGGGAAATTTATGTAACTTAGAACAGATCCTGAAAACTTCAAGAAGTCACAGCAGTAGGGACTTCTTTTTTCCAAGGCACATCCTCAAGATGAAAGTGCTAACATATTCTCAGGTGTTTTTTCAGGTGTAGTCTCAAGTCTTCAGTTCATCTCAACAGATTCCCATTAACCAATATAAGAACCCAGAAAGCTCTTTGTGCTGTGATTTCTCCTTTCAACACTTCATCTTCCCAAAGGCAGCATTTCTTAGCCTGAAATTTCAGTGTGTTTTGTGCTTCTATTAAAATTTTCTGTACCCACCCACTGAAGGCTTACCATTGACCATCCAACTTGCTGCAACAAAAGCAAATCCTTTTTTGGATTTTTGCTAAGTTTAGGACCAGACTTGCAGTGGGTTTATGGCTATATCTAGATTTATTTTCCCACTGGTTATGCACACATTTGCACTGCTGCCTGTACTGACAGCTGCAGGAGCGTTGCTAGAGTTAAGTGTGTTCACAGGCTGTCAAAGCAGCCTTGTCTCTGGAGGTTTCATTTCCCTGTGAGTCATTTTGGCTTGGTCACTTTTTCCTCACCACCGTTTGCTCGGAGGTGAGTTTCTGCCCATGAGTCACTCAAGCGATGGTAGAGCCCTGTCTGGTAAAATCCCACGGGAGGCTCAGGAGCCATAATGTTTCCGGCACAGACTTCAAAACCACCTGTAGCCTCTATCAAATTCACAGTCCATTTGCTTTCTTTTCAAGCACAGCAAATCCTTGGTGTTTCCTCAGTATCCCACTCAAGCTGGCAGTGCTGTTCAGAGGAAGGTTGAGTGAGGACAGGGGTGTACTGGGCAAAAACACCCTCTGAAAAAAAAAAGAAAGTGAGGGGAGGATATAAAAAGGATGCCTGAACACTGCATTTGTAAATAAACAGCAGTAAGCTAACCATAGCAGCAGGAAACATTTCTGTCGGATTCTGGAAAGCCAACCATGGCAGGAAACGGTTATGTAAAGTGCAAAATTGCTGCTATTTAAAAGTGCACTTTGATCAACAAAGTGAGAAAAGATGTATTTCATGCTTTTCACCCTGAAATATAGCAATTTGAGTGGGGAACCCTGAGTTAGCAATTTGTTATAACTGGTAAAGCTCAGAGCATTGCCAGATCATACATGAGAGCAGAGAGAAAAAAAAAAAAACAGGGTGCACTTTCCTAAGTTTCATTTGTTATTTGTCCTTTTACTGAAGGATCTGACATCTGAAATCAGAAAGGAGGAGCTGAGCACTTCCCACCTTGCCAAAGCCTGGTGCTACAGCTCTCCTTCTCCTCGGTTCTCTCTGCCCAAGGGGTGACAAAGAAGCAATCAGGAGCCCATGTCTAGAAGCTCTGTGAGTCAAATAACCTACCCTCATTCCCCAGGTGTATTTGATAATCCATGACAATAGATCACACAATGTCCTGAGATTGGGAGAAGCTTTCTGAAGGGAAATGAGAGGAGTGGGGTTACCTCAGTTGCTGAAAGCAAGATGGGCAAAGATCTAGAAGGCAGGGAATGACCCCCTATGATTAAAAAAGGGATCTTACTCAAATCCTTGTCTGTGATTAATGGTATCTATCCTAATTTCCAAGAAACTAGGTAGAAGGAGAATCCAAGAACACTGTGTGCCTAAATTACATGCCAAAACACCAGGGATGTTGAAAGAGTAAGCCATCCATCTGATTTCACACAATTGTAAATCCTGAGCTGTTCCACTGTAGTTACTAGGCTGAACAAACAAGATCAAAACCAGGTTCATGGGGTTGACACAGATCTTCTGATGCACTTGTGAAGCAGACATTTCAGCTGAATGACTGAAACCACATAGTTCAGCTCTTGCAATCCAGACCGTGTCACTGATCTATTTTTTACAGCCACGCAGGCTTTGAGCAGAAGGGCACAGCTTGCCTCAGTGGGCTTTGCCCACTCACACTACCCCTGCCCTCCTCCCTCCCTTGGGATGCTGAAAGGTGAACCTCAAGTTTTCTCTCCTTTCTGGGGTGCTTGGCTGCTACTGACCAGCCATTAAAGCGCTTTGTGCATTTTAAGTGAGACCACCACTCTAATAGTTAATGGTTTCCCTTTATTATCAAGGTGAATGTGCTGTGATGTTCGCTCTTCAGAAGCTGCATTGCTCTGGTGTGGAGGAACGGCATGAATCACAGCTTCTGCTGGGACACTCTGGGACCCACAAGTCTAAAGTACACCTTATCAGGCATTTTTTGTACAGGGAATTATTTGGTCTGATTTATGGATTATGGTCCAGGTCCCCTTGAAAGCTCATTTTTCCACAACTGCTTTAATGCGCTTTGCACTGCTAACGTGCTTCAGAGGTGAAGATGACCTGGGACTGGCATCAAGAACATGTCTCTGTTGTGTTGGGCCACAAGGAAGACACAAGGAATACACAACTCTACTCTCATGTAGAGCAGCCTGGGGCCTGCTGCAAAGTCAATACCCTTCTGGTTTATACTCATGCCTATTGTATTTGTAAACGTTAGTCTCAGAAACCTGAACAGCACTTGAAATAGTGTGTCGTGATGAAAACAGACATCTTGTTGTGGACACGGCATAAACATTACGTCCAGTGGTAAGTGAGGTTTCTTCCTACTTCTGAAAATCATGCAACCTTTTTTGTTTATTTCAGACTGGCATATGAGAACCCATTTCAGAAAGCTGAGCTTCCTTGTTCCTCTCAGAATTACATGTCAAGCACCAGACATGTTCTCGCACACTCTATGACCAGACCATCCCCATAAGCATAAACTCTCTTGAGATGATACAGTGACATTAAGTAACTGGATTTTTTTTTTTAATGACTGACAGAATATTTATCTGTGTCCTTTTTTTTTTCCTCTTTGGAGAACAACAGACTGTTTTGTGGTTGACCTTATAGTCTTAAAGCCCAGAAAACACTGACATTGATATGTTCAATTAGGAATATCACGCAAAACCAAGACAAATGTTTCCCCAGAGGCCTCACAATGATAACAAACTATTGGGGATAGGCAGAGATGTTCATTTCAGAACATATAATTTCAATACTCCAATTCATATAGTAAGAGCATTCAATCATTTTTAACACTACAATGAACAAATTATCTATACTCAGGGTGGTAGATATATCTGAAGCAAAACAGGTATATAATGTCGATGAAGTTGCTACATTTTATGTAGACAATTTTTAGCACGCATATTCTTAAAGGAAACTACCAGAAGTAGGGTGGTGAACATTACACTCTCCAGCACTTTGGGAAACCCCCTCTGGGACAATGCAGTCAGCGGGCCAGAGTTTTGCTGGATTATAAATAGCCAGATTTGGCCTGGCTCTCTGGCGGATTATGCAAGTTCACTGAGGAAGAGGAAAGCAGATTAAGGGCTTCATGCTGCCTATTTCTGAGCCAGGAGCTTGCTTTTACAATACAGGCAGGAGGCAAAGGAGCAGGACAGGAATGACTGTCCTCAGAATGAACGTTCTCCCTTCTGGAGTGAGCCAAAAAATGGTGGGCACCAGACAGCCGACGATTTCCCATGCACTGCAAGCAATTCCCACACTACAGAACAGATCCCTTTTGGTAATTTGGGATGGCAGAGGGTACAAACTAGCATGCTGTACCCTCGGTGTGCCAGTGTGTCAGAGTAACTCAAGGCCACAACAGGTGCCTTTTATTTGTGCATGAAAGAGGGGTCGCTTCTGAAATGGCCCTGGGTAGCAGTCTGCTTCTTCCTGATAGTTTTCTGGACATCCGCACTTCTGGCTAGTTGGGACTGCACTATTAATTTTCCAGCTGTCAGGTCTCAACTTGTATTACCCCAAAGTACATTTCCATGTCAAGCATGTCCCACAAACCTATTTTCTGATTTCATTCCTACTTCCAGAATGATATGTGGATGCTACTGAAAAGAAAGCAAACAAAAAGGAAGCAGTCAGTCAGAGAAACGACTTTATCCAGTGCATTCAGATCTCCCTTATCTTCTACTAGTTGCAAAATATATGTGGGTTTTTTTTCTTTCTTTTCTTTTCTTTCCTATGAAACAAAAATATTCGTACCACTGTTTTGTACCATGACATTCTGCAGGAGTACGCAACTCAGGTTGCCAATCTGAATAGTCACTTATGTCCAGTACCTTGCTCTTTTCTTGACTTATTGCTGTGTTCCCCAGCACCCATAAGAAGAAGCAGAGAGACAACCTGACAGTGCGTGAGCTACACGTCCCAGTTTGACATCCAACCCACACAGTATTCTCTGAGCATTCGCAAAAGTTATTGCCTCTAATAAAAGCAAACACTTGTAAAGCCAGAGTTGAAAACATTGAGGGAGAAAGTTAATGGCCACACCAGAAGAACCTATTCTGCAGCACCCACACAACGTGCCAGTTGTTGTAGAAGAGCCAGGAGGATGCACAGCAGCTGTCACCCCTCTAGCAGCAGTTTCAGATGCTGTAAAAGAGGTGGGTATGCTTGAGTCCTTCAAAGACATAGTTTCTGATCCACCAGAGGGAAAAGTTGCTTTTTAAACTGTGGCCTCAACTCTTCTGTGCTTCATTTTTACAGATGTAAGTGGAGATAATACTGATTATTAGGTTTTGTTATGTGAGAGGCCGCAAAGTTCACTGAGGACAAGTTAAAAGTGTGCATTAAAAATAGCCCAAAGGCCGGAACTTGACACTAAAAAAATATGAGAAACTGGTCAAGTTCACCTATGTCTTATACAAGCCAGGGCAAGTCACTCTGTGTCAGAACTATATTACAAAAATAACAGAAAAGAAGAAGAAAAAAGAAACCCACCTAGGTTCTGCATTGGAGCGTAAGTTTCAGCACTCCATGTGTGCAGCCTCACCTGACCCTGCCTCCCTCTGCTTCACGGCCCTTTTTTGTAACACCTCCTCAATAAAACCCTACCTTCATGGCAGTGCTGCAGGGACACCTTAGTGACTGTGAAAGACTAAATGTGTGGTGATCTGATTCATTAAAGTATAAAAGGTGTATGCAACAGTTGCCATTATTCCTTTCTACACACTATTACTACAGTGATTCAAAAGAATGATTACTGACACTTTTGATCTCAACAAGTATCTGCTATAACTAACAGTACTTGCCTCAGCCCACAGATTTCCCCTGAATTATATTCCTTTATTCTAGTGGTAACATTTTATAGGGTCATCAATAGTTCTTCCTCCTCCCTGTATGTTCAGCCCTGACTTATTTATCAGGAACACCTATAAGTTTGGTACATCTATTTTGAGTTCTGTTGTTTTTTGAGTCCACTCTTACTGTAAACTATTCCCTGACCACCTAAAGAGTTCAAGTTATTCACAGTTTTCAAAGACATCATTGCAAAAATACTAATGTAGATTTTAATAACAATAGTCAATACTGTTTTTTAAAACTCAGAGTAATTACACTGCCTAATGCAACCAAGTCTCTCTATTCCTTTGTTATTCTTCATCAGTGAGTTGCTCACTAAGAGCTTAAGAATGTCTTCTTAGGCTGTCCCTGAGGTACTGTATTTAGCCATTACTTTATCCTACATCATGTAATCTATTCCTTAAAATCATTTGGATAAGCTGATCTTCCTCTGGAGTCAGTAATGTCTTGCAACAAAAAGTTTCCATCTCTTGCTCTGCACTGCAGGGTATTGTGCAGAGGTCTGTACTTTAAGATGTGCAAGCTAAGAGAAGTTTGCCTTAGCCAACCAAACTAACTAATCAGCAAAAGTATTAAGAAAAAACACTGACAGTTTGAAATGACAGGATCTACTGATATTACACAAACTATATTTTAACAGTCAGCAAGGATTCATTGAGAAGAAAATCACATCCAGCCAATCTAATTTCCTCTACAATAAGGTAAAAAGCTTGTGAATAAACAATAGAAGCCATAAATCTTGCCTTTCATTATATAAAAAGACGTGATCTTTTTATAAGTAAACTGTGCAAACCAGGTCAGGATGAAAAACTGTTGGGTGGGAGCAAAATTGGAGAACCATACCAGAAAAGAGCTCAGCCGTTTACTACAAATTAAGTCCTTGTCTTTGTGCAAATCAACATTTTCAGCAACTAGGATATTGAAGAAGGAAGCAACTCTATTGAATTTTAGGCACTGAGCTAAAAGTACAAGCAGAGGCATTGTGAACACCATGAACACTTACAATTATCTCAACAAATTGTTCTTTTTTCTTTTTAAGTAGGTGTTGTTCAATAAGAAGAAGGTACTACACGCAACCAACGACATCCAGTGCTGAGACAGATAACCGAATTTTGGGGCAGCACATCTGTAGAAGAGGATCTGGGTATCATAGCATCTCTGAAGTCAACAGGAGTTAATCTGCTGCTGTTGCTAGAAAAGCAAATACTGTACTGAAATAAATAAACAGAGGTATAACCTACAGGGCTCATACAGTACTTGTTCCACTCCAGTCAGCATTTGCAAAACCTCAGCTGAAAACCTCAGCTGTATCCAGTTTTGGGCAAGGCACTTCCTGCAAGATGGGGAGAAGCTGGAGGGACTCCAGCAGAGAGCAGTGAGAATAGCCAGAGGTCTAGAAAATGCGCTCAGCAAGGAAAGATTGCAAGGAATAGGACTGTTTAATTTAATGTGAGGGGAACACGACAACAATCCTGAAGTATACAAAAGGCAGCTGCAAAGAGGCAGGGGAAAAACCTTGTTTCCTGGTCCCTAAGAGCTAGGGCAGGAAGCCAAGAGCTTAAATCCTGGTGGGGGCTTTAGGAATTTAGTTCAGTAGTAGGAGGTGTTTTCTAACAGCTCAGCCACTGCTGCAGGACATTTGGAAAATTTCATACACCTTCAAGTAAAATCGCACAAATTTATCCCAGCAGTAACACAGACATGTATGTAGTTCATACTGCTGCAAAAGGCTAAACCTCTTGGGAGACCTTTCCAGACTAGTAATTACCAACAACCATTTGCATTTTGTGTATAGCAAACAAAAATAAAAAAGGGAACAGCAGATGAATGATAGTTGCAAGATTTCAGACCCTGAGGTTGCTCAGGCCTCCATTCCGCTTTGCAGTTAATTTAAAAAATACTTAGTGAGAAACAGAATGGCCAAAGAATTCATGATCTAAATCTTTTCATAAACCAGTATATTCTGGTTCCAGCTGCTCTGTTTCCTGAGATCTTCATGTTTACCCCAACACCACTGCCCCGTCCTGATCTCAGTATCCAGAAAAGAAGGACGTTGCTCAGCCCAGGTAAGAACACCGTCCAGAAAGGGGAGCACAGCCTGCATACCTTTCTTCCACATGCATTTGGCATCCTTTCCTTGGGCAGCCCAGCTCTGACAGGGTCAGGCTATTAGGAACTAGCTAGCCCCAGTCAGCAAGCCCCATCTTCAATGTTTGCTCTGGGCAGAAGAAACAACACAGCTTAGGTTCAGGAGGACAACATCAAAAGCCTGCCCTGGAGCAGCGGCTTTGTGCCTGATGCAAGCTGGCAAATGCTTGTCCGAGGTGTTCGGCAGGAGGGCACATGCTGGCCACAACATGAGTATGGCCAAGGGGTGATATGCAAGGTTGCACTGAAGGTGATGAGGATATTTCTCTGGATCCTGGCAGCAGCAGCCTGCCTTGCCAAAGATGCCCCTTCTGCACCTCACTCCCACTTGCCTTCATTCTTTATCCGCTAAAACCGGATCTTTTGCAGCTGTCTGCTGACTACACTGGCAAACAAGCAGTAGCTGGACTAGTGAGATGCTGTGCTCATCTGGGTTACTCTAGCATCAGCCTCACCAGCTGGTTGGCAATGGGCAGAGAAGCTGTGGGTCTTGTCCCTTCTTATCTATCTCTACTTTACTGTCACTGCCCAGGCATAAATGCAAGATTCCTAAGAACAGGCACTTAACTCATCTTAACTGAGTTTTCACTTCAATGGGAAATTTTAGTTACTTTAATAATATGTGAAAGAACAAGATTTGGTAGGTGGTTTGGTTTTTTTCCTTATAATAATCTCTCTCTACCCGAGTGGAAAAGAAATAACAGGAAAGCAGTAGTAAGTTAATAAACCAAATGCTTCAATGCTTTATACTTCAAGTATTTTCATTATTTTCTTTCTGTTATTTTTTCTATTTAGAACACTCAGTGTATTTTCAAGTGCATTGATTTCTATGGGTATAAGTAGACTAGTATGTAAAACTCAGAACCATCATGGTTTGCTTGTCACATCTGATGGGGCTGTGCTAAAACTAATAGTTTCTTGGCCGCATGTAACCTAATAACAGCATCAGAAGAATAATTGCAGCCTGTAGCTTCTGGATCGATGACCCTATGATTTAATTGAAGATAAGATGCACTAGCTGTAGCAAATGTGAGGGGGTAGACAAACAGTGAGTGAAACACAACTGGCATGATCAAACTTGCTACATCCAGAACCTACAGTGTTTATGTTGTTTCAACGATGATTTTAGTTTTTCATTTTAGCTCATTGCCTTAAGAAAACAATTAATAATAAAAAAGAGAGTTTGATTTCTTTTAAGACACCTACTCAGATAATAAGCCAGTTATTCCCCCCTCAGCTCTCCTGAGTGATGTCCTGCCAAGTAAGTGCAGGCAGTTCCCCACCTTCACCCTTCAGCCAGGACCAGCTGCCAGTTCCTGCATGTGTGAGGGAGAGGAGCCTGGACCGACCCACGGCTGGCCGTGCTGGGCTGAGCGTGGCCCCGGATGCCCTGAGGGTTGTTACCTGCTCCAGGTCACCTCCACTCCACCCTGCCAGGCTCCCAGGTCCCCTTGCAGAGGGGCCTACTGAAAGCCACATTCCATTTTTTTCCCCCCGATTACTTCTGCTGCACGAGACCATGGGGTAGCTCACAAGAGGGACATGGGTATGGGTTAGGCACTGATGACCACAGCAGACGGACCACTGGGTAGAGCTGCCCACTGAGAAGCTGCTGAGGGGCCCGAAACACATGTCCCAGAGGCAAGTTTGGTGGCTTTACCAGCTGCCAAAATCTTGTACCTGCCCAAGTTGTAAACATTGAAAAGCAAGATGCATGCAATTTATTTATCAAAACTATTGCTGCAGTCTGAGCTGGAGCTGTTATCTACTTGGCTATTATAAATAAAGTTCATCTTTCCAAATTCTACCAGGGTACTACATGGACATAAACCACTTGACACACTGGCTATAGCTGCCTGCCCTTTGAAGCAGAGACATGGGGGTAGATCTGTATCTGCACTGACGCAACATGGCACTTTACAGGCTGAGGACAGCTTCTCTGGGCTCCACTGGTAGCATTCCAGCTGCCTTCATGCCTTGTCAAGGAACACACAACCATCAGGATAATAGTCTGTCCAAAAGTAAAGTTTACATTTGATCACCTCTCAGAAGTATGTTCGTAACATCCGCATTCTACCCATTCACTCTGGCACATCGAATCATAGAATGGTTTGGATTCTATGGAAGGGACCTTAAAGATCATTGAGTTCCAACCCCTCTGCCATGGGCAGGGACACCTCCCACTACAGCAGGTTGCTCAAAGCCCCATGCAGCCTGGCCTTGAACACTTCCAGGGATGGGGCATCCACGACTTCCCTGGGCAACCTGTTCCAGTGCCTCACCACCCTCACTGTACTTCATATCATAGTGTCAGGAGGATTATAGTAACTCATATACATTTAAAAGACAATAACACATCATACATTTCACTGAATATAGAAGTGAAAGTTGGTTTCTGGGAATCATTCTTGCTTAGTTCCTGAAGCAATCCTGAAGATTGCTTCTCTAGTATGTTTAAGGGCTCAGTCAGTACTGAGCAATGGATACATGTGAAATTGAACATTCAGCCCTGAAATAAAACAAAAAAAATATTCTTTATAAAGGGATATGAGAACCCAATCTGAAATCATTAGAAACCCTTCCAGACCAACAATTGGACCAGGATCTAACAAGGTGGGGGGAGAAAAGTTATTTTTATTGCAAACTTTCCACAAGAAAAATTTGACATAGACTATTATTCGTGTTTTCTACTTGAAAGCAGTTTATGCCAATCACGTAGATATTCCTTGTTTTGTGAATTTTAAAGCACTTAGAGTACTTTGCGTGGTTTTCCTCATTTTTGAGCCAACCCAGCTCTAAACTAAACTTCATTAAAGAAAGCTTTGTAAGCATTCTTCTTCAGAGGTGAAGCCAAGAATGTAGGAAGGTTTACAGAGCTGACTTTCATACAGATAAGAGGACCACCATCAAACAGTGTCTCTAAATTTTAACTTCACTTTATGAGTTCAGTTACTTTTGTTATTTGAGGTAAAAGGGAAGACCAAATGTGGCAGAAAAATTTTCCTCCTCCCAGCCTGCTTTATTCACAGCTATCTAATGCATCCACATCTAGTCACTCTAAGAGACAATGCACTCAACTAATTAGCCTCAGATCTGATTTAGTGCCTATGCATTAGCATCAAACTAAACTTACTGGATTCTACTGCAATGAGCATGAATTGCTAAAAAACAATTAATAATTATGAAGGGAACTCTCCAGATTCTCATATAGTTCATCATTAAGGTATTTTATCCCAACAATCTTGAATAAAAAGTGAAGTTATAGCAGAAACTTTCCACCCAGTATTTTCTTTGCAATATATAGTAATCATTATATTGGCTATTATTGAGTTAAATCTGAACTCACAAGACCTGAATGAATGTCTGACTGATTTCTTTCACCTGCATCTGTATATATACTTTATACAATGATGTAACCAACAGCTGTTCATAATCCCTGAACACCATGGGGTTTTTTTTTTCCCCCCAGGAATTGTACCCAAATTACAGCAAAGGACAAAACATGTTTTATTTCCATTTCTACAATCAAGAGACGATGTTCCTCCCCACTCCACCTCTTTGTTTAATGCTGGTGTGGTTACAGAGAATAGTGTAAAGATGAAACAAGTTTGCAACAGAAAGATTTGAGGGAGAAAAGGAGCAAGGTATGGAGGAAGCAGACGCATCTTGAATTTCTAGCAGCCTGTTCTTAAACTTTAGCATGCTGCTCTTTATAGGAATATAATTAGCCCAGTGTTCCTAGGTATTTCAGATTAAATATGCCATTGTGCAGTTAGATGTCAAAGGCAAAGTTCAATTATAATGAATATTATTTGCTTCAGATTGTTTCTTCCTCCCTAGTTACATTCGTGGGAGTAGAAGTCGTTGTTTCTCTGCAAGTCCTTTAGGAAAAGACTGGTTTCAGGCCTACATCTGTGGCAGTTGGCAAGTAAAACCAAGAGATGAAAGGGAAGGAACTTCTACTCAGGGATATTACATGAAATTATTCTTTAAAGACACTGTTCATGTGGAATACTTGCACTTCTAAAAGTAGCTAATAAATATTAGCTACTGAGTCAGCACCATGAAAGTGGGGACTAAGCATAATTTCTGAAAGGTACAGTAATGCTGATTTAGCTTCACAGGAGCACTGCTGTGCTGTGTTTTATATTTACCTCATGCAAAGAAAATCCTGGAGTCTAAAGGTCACCATTAGAAAGAGACCACCAGCATCCCCTCAGGTTTTGACAGACAATATTTTCAATATTTGTCTGGCATAAAGAAACTGAGAGCAAAACTGGGACATTCTGAATGAAATAAAAAATCTTAAGACTGGTGACTTCAGCTCATCTCGGAGAGCTTTTTCTCTTTAGTGTTCCGCCAGGAAATCATTTGTGTTTCACTCAGAGTGTCCTGTTTCCATTTTCAGCAAGTTGACCCGTTTTAGAAGTTTTTCTGTTAACATTTTTGAATTTATAAGCAAATGCATCATTTTGAACTAAAACGTCAATGCCATTTAAAAACACAAAGTGGAACTGCTGGTAAAGAAGCCATTAATTCTGATATGAATGTGAACTAAAAGCCCCAACATCTATGCTTCCCAGCAATGTCTTTTGGGGTTTTTTTTCCTTTTTGGTTTTGCTTTTAGTCTAAAGCCACTGTCAAATTTCACCCGCTACTGCAAATCATTTTGATTTTGTGGACACAAATAGGAGGAATGGCAAACAGGAAAATTCATCCAGTCCTGCAATGATCTGTTTCTTAAAACTTGCCTCTGGGGAGCTTCTGAACCAAGGCCGTAACATTTGGCATGTGTGACAATTCATCAGATTTTGTCACTCACAGGACCTGGCCTGCATACTTCACAGAACAATCGTTTTCCCAGAAGCTGACCTGCACCAAAGTAATTTTTATTTTGTTTTTAACTGAGTGCTACACACTGCCTCCGTGTTCATGCTCATTCACATCTTCTCTCCATTACTGTTAGCAATGACAATTTTAAGAAGATGGGGAAGACCACCTCCTGCTGAGTAACATACACACAGTGATACTTTCCTTAAAGATCAGAGATACAGGTTTGTGGTCTGCTACTAATGTCATCATTTGGAGTTAATGTAGCAACCTGGGCTTCTGTTCATGAACTTTAGGCAGTTTATTGACTCCTTTCCAGACTGAATTCAGAGGAAGGTAAAGGCTACGTTGGACTTCTGCTGTGGATAAACGTAATGTGAAATTATTGGGACAACTTGTGAATGGCAGCACTGTAATTCTGTCGCACTGTGATGTCATAGTGGGTCAGTTAGTATACCATAAACCAAACGATATCGAAAAGTTACTTTTTGCCACCAGTATCCACACATGATTGTCTAGACTGCTTCTCCTCCACTCACAAGTCTTCTAATTGCATGCTGAACAAAAACAGAGCACTAGATAAACTCTAACCTTGAAAGAGAAAAGAAAAAAAGAAATATCAAAACATACCCTAGTACTTTTCTTCCTTATTTTAATTGGTTCTTTTTCTCTACAGCAGGGCCTCTCTGAATCATGTAGTTTTCTAGCAATTCAATTAATTATAACTTATAGGGCTGAAACTGCACTCTTTTGTGCAATGTATAAATGTTTGGGGCATGAAGCAACAAGCAAGGAACAAATCCAGATAAGGCAAGAATAAAAGTGAAGGTAAAGGGAGATATTTGTTTTCTATCAAATGTGCTAGTGGGACAGTAAACAGCACTCTGTTCCCTTAACTTTGACGGGACTTTTTGTGGGCATAAAGGTGTATATGCATTCGTGTTTTGGTGGCCTGAGATTTTTAAGAGTAGATCAAAGAAACTAGGGGAGAGAGTGGAAAGGAAGTTTGAAATTCTCATATTCATTGAAGCCAGTTGTTGCATCTGAGTTTGTTCTGACTCAGCACCTGTGGTATCAACTACTTCATTGGGCAGGTTGGAGCAGAAAACACACACACACACGTGCACACACATACAGGCACACACTCACAGTGCTCTGTACTGTTCAAATTTACTTCATCCAGTGATACAGTAAAGGTACTTTATACAAGCAAAATGTGCTGAATAGTAAGCCTTTTGGCAGTGGTGTCCTTAGTGGAGGAAGAGAGTGGAGCAATTCCTCTCTTTCTTCCCGTTTTCCCATTTTTCTAGGGGTTGTGACCATCTTTGTAACCCCCCTGTTTTCTCCTCCCATGTTTTTTACCTAGATTTTAACACGTGGGATACATATTCCTTGTTCTTTGTCATGTCCTACAATCAGTTTCCCCAGCTTTCTGCACTGCACTCCTTTAGTGACCAGTTATTGACAATCTGTGATTTGTGCTTCTACCCTTGGCCTAGTGTTTCCCTCTTGTTCCTGTACCCTCAGGGCCTCTACCATCATCTTCTGTGACCTTTTGGTTGAGGACCAGAGGTCTTGAGGACCCCTGCTATACAGCAAGGTGATCACAAAGCTACACTATCAAAGACCCCACCTCGACCCCCAAAATTCCTGCAGTGTGGCTATATTTGAGGGATTTTAAAGATGTATGTCCCAAATGTAAATACAAATGCATAGCAAGTAAGTACAGGAACCTGTATTTAGTACAGTCTTACACTGTCTCCAGTAGAATTTCCTTTGTGTCAGGAAGCACGCTTCTATCACATCAGTAGTCTTTAGACCGACCTCCATGAGAAGCAGGACACAACCTTCTGATGCAATAATAAATACTGTAAAACCCAGAACAAACTCTGCCTGACCTCCAACCACTTTCCAAGAAATAGTTTAAGTATTTTCCAAAAAGGCAATAGTTATGTAGAAAGTTGTCCAGCTTGGCAAGTGTGTGAGAAAGAGATGCCAAAAGTCCAGTCTCATTTGCTAGCCTACAGAGTAGAGTATCTACCTGCAACTTTCCATTCGGTAAATCAGAGACAAACATTATCCACTTTTCACACAATAAGAAAAAGGCCTCTCCGTAAGCACACACCAGTCTCTCTAGCACCCTGTGTATTTTGGTTACTATGTTAAACCATATGAACATCTTACTTAAACACAGACATTTTGATCTGACTTGAAATTCTATTTCAAATGGTGAAAATTCCTGTACCAACACCATTAAAATAACCCAAAAATGATAGCTAAACACAAGTCAGAGGTTTTGAATAATGGCGCTCCAGCTTCTGTCAGATATCTAACAAGTTTGCCTAGCCACAGCGAGGAAGACATGGGTTTTTTTCCCCAGATGTCTTTATCAAATTCTCCTGAATGATGCTGGGAAGAGAAAAGTAGATGATTGCAAAAATATATATTTTGAGGGCTATCAACCCCATTTGCTCTCTTGATCCTCCAAAGAAAGTATGTATGACTAATTCCAAATCTTATTTGTTTTCAGGTCTTCTTACCTACAGAGTCATGCAATCTGATTTAGAGATGGCTGCATTCCAAGCACTCTGCAAGTAGAAGACTCCAATGCTTCAGGGTATTCTGGTTGACAATATTTTTCCAATGCCAAAATACCACAGACAGTTATGTAATCATATATACTTCATCTAAAAATAGGGGAGCAAGTTGTGCTATTAGAAGAAAGAGACCTTTTTCCCCCACCTCAAAACCCAAACTAATCACAATATATTTAAGATGACTACAAGTGGTCTAAAGTGCAAAAAGCCTATTTGTTTAAAACACTCACTTGAAAATTATGTATGTTTCCACAATAAGTTCTTAGCTTTTGAAAAACTCCCTTGCATATATCAGACGATTATTGGTTGCTTTTTATGGAGCAATTCAATTGTACTACAAACCTGATGCACAACTGGCAGATTTTGAATTTGACAAAATAACACACCAAAGAGAACAAGGGCTGAGTTCTGAAATGCTCCAAGTGTCCTGGACACAGTCCAGCAAAACACTCACATTCTCCGTTTAAATCAAAGAGTTGCACTGCAGACTGTTCACGTGCAGAAAGTCAGGCAGTATGGCTGTGCTGTGGTTGCACGGGAGACGTCCTATCTATCTATCTAGACAAAGTTGTTTGAGGTGGCTTTCCCTTTCTTAGGTCACAAATTAAATATTTTAAAAGGGAGAAAAGAAATGCTGCTTCCTGAAGTTTCATTACTCACCTAAGTAACTAGTAGACAGAAAACTGCATCTAGGTCTACCACATTTTCAATGTTTTTGCATGTATGATTTTTCTTGGAAGGTATGCTTAGGAGCATTAGAGGATTTTGGTCTTCTAGATGGTAGAACAGACTCTCTGATTGAAGTACAAGCTGCAAATGCTGGGAAAACCTGGGCAAATACCCTGCCTGCACCAGCATTTCAAACCAGCATGTCAGAAAGTATTGGACTTGCACTGATTGGAGGCTTCCCAAAGCTCCACGCAGACACGCTGTGCTGCAGCAAACCTGCCACATTTGGACATGAGGTGTCTCTGAAGAGCAAACGCTCTCAGACTTCAGCTGAGAAATCAGGGGTCTAAGGCAGCTGGGAATGTGTAGACGGGACATGGTGCTGCCGGGCTTTTAATTATGTAATTTCTATTCACAGACCCAGAGCTGAGTATTATATAACTCCTAGCACACAAACTGCAATGATAAAGTAGTAAACGAGGGAAGACACTAAAACTGCAAAGCAACCATAGAAAAACAATTTAAAAGATAGAGTGATTTTTCTGAAGAGTGCTTACTGCTGCAGCTTGTTTTATCTGCTTCTGCTCCAAGAGTACAGTGTTAACAAAACAAAATAAATCCCCCCAAATTGTAACAACATTAATAAACAGGAAGGAAAGAAACATCAGAAACACCACCTGTGTTTCTGTCACTATATTTAATGTGTATAGAACAGAGAATATAAAGAAGTAACATCTCCCTCTGCCACACAACCCACACTCACTCTTCAAGAGCAAAAGCAGAATCTAAAGTTAATGTACAATGAATTTTCCAGTCAGTACAGGCAGCCTGGTAAACAACACACAAAATAAGAACAGACTTGAGTCTCCCCCATCCTGCTGACTCCACTTGTATTGAATGTTTTACTGGTTCAAAGGTCTGCTATATAAACTTTTCATACTGTCCTGCGTGTTCTGGTTTAAGCCAGACAAAAATCAGAAATGTTAAGCTAGTGTAATTATGACATTTACTGGCCATATGTTAAGCTAACTTGTTAATTAGCTTGAAATTTTAACCAGTCAGATAACACTACTAGTAATATTAAAATATATTTTTTATATGATTGCAATGCAGATGAGAAGATAGTGAAATTTATGTACAGGATTAGTCACCTGTTCAGGTTTTTAAAGTATTTATTTAAACAGATTACTTTTCTTGTTATTGTAACAATTGTATAAAGTTTATAAAGGAAAATGCCATATTACTACTGCGAAAAACTGCTGCAGCTTGAAAATTTTAAATATACATCAGGTTGATTTCATAGCTTAGGGCCATGATCTCACATGTGAAAAACAGGGTGAAGGAGGCTGAAAGAACCACCCTCTGCAGGAAAATAGGGCTTCTGAGAGACACTACTCAAAAGTCTTAAAATCTGCCTGAAGACCTTTTCAGGACAAATATTCTGCTGTTAAAAATTATTGAAAAGAAACTAAAAGAAACAAAGAAAATGCTTCAAGGTCAGTTTTGTGTCAGTTATGCTGAAAAATAATTTATTAGTTTTAAGTTATTGGAAAAAGTGTATTCTTAAGTTATTGGAAAAAGCAGAATGCAGCACCAGTTTGCAGTTATGCCAAAAAAAAAAAAAAATCTGTTTATCATGTCAATACAATATTGCAAAACAGTAAATGTTATCTGAGTAATATCTGAGAATGGCTGAGAATGCACTGGAGGGTGACGAGAATACTTCTGTTTACTAGCAAGGTAATATTTGGATTGATTATCCAGTAACTACTGCTGATAAGCCTAGGTTAAATGTAGGCTGATTTATTCATTATTTAATACTAGCACTAAGAAATATCCCTAGTTTTAACTCTGAGGTATTGCTCAAGTCTGAGAGAAATATTTGCCATATTTTTTCTGTTTTCTATAAATTAATATTTTACAATCTGGCTGTGTTTTGTTTGTTTGTTCAGTATTTGTAGTTCCATATATGCCTCTATATGAGAACAATGAGACATCCAGGCATTCAGCTCCTGGAAGGCATCTCCAAAACAGGCATTGTAAAGCCTTTGCCCAAACAAGGCAACTTAAGGGGCTGAGATCATGCTCCCTTCAAGTCACTGGAAAGAGCATGAAGGGCAATCCATAACACTAATTTTTCTGATAGGGACATACCAAGAACTGCCCAACCAGAAACACTGGTGTTTTGACTGCCTAAATTGGTACTTAAATCTCATAAAACAACTGTCATTCCTGAAGGCACCTGAAAATCTGTTTCAGTACCTTGATGCCTAAACTCAGTCTCTTTTTGGCATTCTCCAATCTGTAGATAGATATGGAAAGTACTTGGGTGCTGGGGCAATTAAGGGCTATGTCATTGCTTCATTGCCATTGCTCCACTACACCTTTAGGCCCTGAGTCCTGATTCCCAGGCAAGAACCCACTCATACTTACACTAAGAGTTATGTTGGTTAAGAGTATCTTGTTAAATTTTCTTTCCTTCCACCACCGTAGGCTAATATTTCCATGAAAAGAGCAAAGAGAAAAAGAAGGTAGCCTCATGGTAGAAACACTTGAGCAGGGCTGAGGAAATTATGGATTCTCACAGGACTATTTAGACATTTTGTATTGGACAGGTATGGGACAAAACCAGCCTGAGAGCAGCATGAGGAGAACGTGACCTGACAAAGTGAGACTGCTCCACGTGCAGCACAGTCTGCCCAGCATAGTCACGGCACTGTCAAGATACAGAGCACATTCTTCAGTACAGCACCAAGTTATCCCAGATAAACAGCTTTTTTGCAAACACAGAGTAAGCATCTGTGGCTCTTACTGTGTGAGAGCCTTCATATTTCAGCTTATGCCCAAAATGAAAGCTTTGCAATAGGGAGTTTGCAGTAATCAGTTCCTGATCATTGTACCAAAGGAACAATGGTTGCATCTTCACAGTTGCAGTGGCCAACATGTCATAAAGACGGTCTCCTAGAGAGCCCCTATCAGTACATATGCTGAAGACAGCCACAGCTTTGCCCAGCCTTTGCCACAACTTCCTTTACAATAGTCACTTTCCAAAGACAGCTGAATAATGCCTCCTTCCTCCTCACCACCCCAGAAGCCCTCTACCAAGTGAAGTCTCTGTGTGCCAACTAGGCTACACAGCATGGTGCAGGACAGAGATCTGGGGCAGCACAGAGGGATGGACCCTCTCTGTGCTTGCTACCAAATGCCTCAGAAAAGCTTTGGCCAATCACAATGAACAGAACCATGTCCATCTTACAGCTGACACCCATCCCTTTTTATCTGGTGTGGCTCACAGGGTGCTATGTGTGCTTTCCCCAGCCTCATCGATGAGGTCTGGTCCTGTAGGGACAGGTGCTGGTCTGCTTCCCTTATGAAAAGCATGGGGAGGCTAATGCCGTGCTATATTGCCTCATGAGGACTCTGAGGATCAGTGGCAAGAGCATGCAAGGGCTCCCTTGTAAAGGCTACCTGGTGGCATCAAAGAAATCAGGAGGAGCAAGTGCTAGGAGGACTTGGTAAGATAGCTGTGCTGAGGACATGCCAGGTACACAATACAGATAGGGTTGGCCCCACCTGCACGCAGCTCAGAGACCTTTAGTGTGAATTTGGATAGGATGTTCTCTCTGGACTGGCACCCAGGAACAGACAGCTGTAGAGCTGCCATCTTCTGAGCCAAGCAAAAAAACATTAGCTATGCCAAACATCAAGGAAAAGAGACAATTTAATTTCAGTAGCAAGGGTGCAGAAATGGAATTGCAAGTAATAGTTTTTAATTACTCCTACATGTGAAAGAGTGTAATTCCCCTTTATATGCCAGCTAAGGCACTGTAATGGTGAAGTTCAAAAGCTTGTACCTCCATGTGAGATGCCCCAGAACTGCAAATAAAAGATGAGGTTGAATCTGGAAGCCTGTGTCAGTAGACTGCCATACCTAATCTCATTAGTCCTTGGAGCAAGGCTCCTTAGCTCAGGATCAGAGCAAGGCTGACAGGGTTATGACCTTTCTGGGACAAAATTACTTGGCAGCAGCTAAGGGCTTTTTGCAATGCTCTCTGCTCTGGCCACCGGACATGTCCTAGCTTAAAAATGGGAGAGCTGGTAGAAACATCCCTACAACAGTTGGTGACGGGAGGTCAGCCAAGTATCACCCAGCTAGTGATGAGTGATCATAAGACATAAGACAACATCATAAGTTCATAAGACAAGAAACAAAGGAGTTTCCACTAAAGATACAGAAGTAAGCATAGAAACAGGAGAATGAATTACATTCTGAAACAAATCATAAGTAGCCTGAATACCCTCTACCTCACTCTATCAAAGAAACAAAGAACTTAGTTGGATAAAAAGAATTTTTAAAAAATCTGTCGCATTTTTTATAAATGAGATGTTATTTGCTGTTACACTAACCAGAATTAGAATACAGAATAGATTAATGTTTCATGTTAGAATTAATGACTATGAAGCTTAAGTCGAGAACAAAGTTTTCCTATTGGCATGTTAAACTGTATAATTGGATTTGTGAAGGTCCTATATGTGTTCTTGAAGCTCCTAATCTGATCAAAGCCATCACTTAACATTGCAAGGTTTGTGCTTTTCCATACATACTCAAGTTTTCTGATAATTAGAACATTAAAGTTGAGGGCAGAGACAAGGGAAAAAAGCTGCAGAGTTGCACAAAGCAAGTATGTTATATACTTTCTGTCTTTATGAAAAAAGGGAGAATACATCACATTACATCACTATGAAGCAAGGGCAGATGACTTAACTTTTTCACCATGTGTGAGTGCTTACACAGTAGAACACACTCCTAGACAATCTCAGTTCTAGTCAAGTTGTTTCTGTGATTCAGAAAGGGTGTTGGATAATTCTTCTCTAGCCACAGCAAGTAGGCTAGAGAGAAGACTGATATGTCCATTATCTGTTCAAAACTTATCGCCTGATGACTTCTCAACTAACACTTGTGTTGTTATTATACATTGCCTTCTTGATCACCACCTTGACTTCCCTGTTAAATAAACCTTGATTTAGAATTGCCTTCAGTCAAATGCAATTCTTTGGAGGTTACTCCAAGAAAAAATCAAAGCTAGCCTTTGTCCCTAGGAGGTGTCCCTAATAGAGGTGTCCCTACCTCTATTAGACATGTGAAACCATTTGAACACATTACCATTACATCACCTGCAGACATTCAGGAGCAGAAAAGATGGTTACAGTGTCTTTACAGTGATGGTGTTAACTACAATTGACTTCTAGTGGTGTACTTCCATTCTGCTAGCATTGGCAGAAGCACCTAAATATGTGCAGCACATCTATTCTATTGTCTCTACTGGGGTAAATGAAGAAAAACATCTAATACAGGAAAAGCAAAAAAAGGGAGCCAGGTTACAGTGAGGGAGCTCAAAGTGCTGTTCACAAACAGCATCCCAGAAAAGCTCTTTCATTCATTAGCTATATAATAATCTCATTTAGAAGACCTGGGATGGCAGAGGAGAAAGTATGCAGTTGGTACTGAAGTTTTCATCTTCTTCAATGCCATTTCTGAATGTGATTCTGAGGTTAAGATGCATGAACTGCTACTGATGGTAGTTAGTTTAATGTCTGTATCTTGCTGTGCCTCAAATTTCTGGTATGTTCATCTTGCTGCGTTAAAAATAAGGCCTCATTAACAACTAGATTGTAAAGGCTAAAGGCAACACACATAACAATCCTGAGCTGGCACTCAAGGGTAAGTTTCTCTATACGCTACCGTTCCTTTTCACATGACACAATCAATTGTTTCAAAACAAGTAGATGACCTACCTACTGATTTACTACCCTACTGGCCTGGTCCGAGCAGAGTGACAACATGTGGTGTCTCCTGGCTTGGAGGACTAGCCACATCCCACCTGTAGTTGCCTTGCAAGCACATTTTGGATAAGAAGGTGTCATTAATTCTGCCTAAGGCCTGCAGGAAGGCAAAGCAGAGGACAGTAGCAACACCTAGAGCCCATTCCAGAAACAAAATCCTTCTCTAAAGAAGATCAAAGAAACCATGGTCTCAGTTATTGCACAGCATGGTCTAACAACTAAATTATGCTGTTTTCTTTTCAAGAGCAGTCTCCATCTCTCCTTGGCTGGTACAGGCAGAGCTGTGCTCCCAGACTCAGCTCTGTGCAAAGTAAACACAGCTCCTTCTTGCCATGGAGAGGGAAAAAAAAAGAGATTAATTCCTTCCAATCTTCACACTCAGTGAAATGCCCTAATCACAAGGACAGATCAAACCTTCATACAGCTTCATTTTTTTCCCTGGCTTTCGCATTTTTTGGTTCAAAGGAGTTGAACAGCAGAAAATGCTCTCACCGAAGATGCCCAGGGCCTGGAAGTTTGGTCAGTCTCCTGGCAATAGGACACCAATCCCATTCATGCAGAACACAAGGCAGAAGGAGGTGCTACCATCATCACCTCAGTTAGCCTGCTTCCTGAGCAGATGGGGCAACTTCCTTCTAGATCCGTGTATGCTCAGTGAAAGGGACACACTGAAGTGTGTGACAGTTGCTTTGTGTCAGAGTCTTAGACCCCTGACATTAGGTGGATTAGATACTCGCTGTCACTGTGTTGCAGGACTCCAGTGCACTTGGCGCAGTTTGTGCCTAGGTCGCCCAGGGCACAATTCCCTTGGAGATCAGTGCCCTGGCAGGAGAAGCCTTGCTGTCTGCACACCTGCCTTTCTCCCCCAGGGCTCTACTACTGCTGCAACAGTGGCCTCATTTTGCTCCAATCAGGAATTTTAGTCCCTATCTCCTTTCCCCCATTGAGTCCCCTGTTTTCTTACTCCATCGCATACAGCAGACTTTATCTGTAACCCATGAATGGTCTTAGTCTTTTGATGACTCCTTTATCTATCAGTGCAATTCTTTCTACTTTCAGCATTTTCCGCCTCACACCAGTTAATAAGTAAATGATCTAACAACCCATTTAAAATTTATTTAAGAGATACGCCTAGGATACTTTACATTTTTTTAAGAAATTGCATAATGATCTGCAAGAAATTCTGATAGTAGCAGGGTTAGAAAAATAACCATCTAAAGACACAGTATAAAAGAACAGGAATCAAAATGTCCAGAAATCCTGCCAACATTTTAACTTCCAGAGTTACCACAACATTACCACGCTAGCACCTCTGAAAGTCAGCCAGGCAAAGGAGTTCCTGGAAGTGACACTGGGGTCATGCATATGTTTGTACACACACACACACAGTGCATTGCACGGGCACACAGCCTAATCAGAAGTGTGGGAACACAGAGACTTGCCAGCTTTAATCCACTTAAAGCCGGTACCAGCAGCAGCGTCAGTGCCGAGGGCTCCCGCACGGGCTAGCTACCCATGCTTTATGCAAGCCTCACGCACCCAAACTTATGGCTGATAATTCTTCTCTCTTACCAGGATCAACAAATATAGATTGCTGCCACTTTTGGCACAGGTATATATATAGATATGTATATGTATGCTGCAGTCGCACCAGACTGCTGTGCAGACACACCGTGGGCACCAAAGAGCCTTTGAACACGAGGTTTGCATGCTGTTGCCACAACACGTGAGCTCCATCTGCTGCTCTCCAGTGACTTTTTATACCCTCCTGCAAATGAATCCTGCCATTATTGTAGGAAAGCATGACCTAATGGAAGCAATTTAAAAAATTACTGAGCAATTAGCTAGGCAAACTGCTGTAATGATAACGCTCTTTGAACGCAGTAGGTAACTTGTATGTTGAAGAATAAGCATTCAATAAGTAAAGAGTATATTACAAATGCCATATCATTGCCTTTCTCTCTGAACTTCCCTGCAGGTCTTCCCCCCCAGAGAATGACAATTACACAACAACTAGTGATTAGCAGATTTTTTTTTTTCAATGCAGTAAGATTTTTTTGTCAGATGAGGAATAGTATGTTTGTGGGGTCTGCAAATCTTCTTTTGAGCAACTATGGGAACCTAAAGAAGTTCAAAGACTTTTACTAAGGGCTACACAGCTCATTATGCAAAGTTCAAGCCTGTATATGTTCAGATCAAACTACTTTACACAGAAATCCAAACCAACAAAGTCTTTGCGCTGCCTTTGAATGTGAGGATGAGAGCAAAACTTAAGCATTTGGTAACAAGGGAGCAATATCTGAAGTGTTTGAAAGAGGCAAAAATAGGATGCTGTTCTGAGGATATGAAGACATACATACACAAACACACACAGAGCCTTTACTAAACTTATACAAAATATCAAAACTCGCTATTCTTCTTAAAATAAAGTCACCAAAGAAAGAAAAAAAGAACTAGAATTTTGTGACTTCTCCTTCCCGGTGCATGGAATGTACTGTGTAATGGTCCAAAAGACCAGCCTTCACTGATAGTATCTCACACAGGTAAACCAAAACAGGCATGTGTTATTTCCAGTTAAACCAGTTATGTGAACTCAGTATATAGAAGGACTCAGATCATCAACAGTTAAAACTGAAGAGATGAGAAAGCTACACAATGACTGTTAATGCTTTTTAAACCCACTAGGTAGCAACAAGATGAACTAAGTGCTTTCTAAACCTACAATGAGAGCCTCTTCATATTCAAGGAGTTCAATCTCTGAAAGAGCAAATGCTTTGGCTAGGGAGAAACGCTATTAAGTATACAGCAACTTAACTACTGGTGTTTATCAGATTCACGATAAAATGGAAAAAACCTCTCAAAACAATTCAAACACAAATGAATACAACGTAGAGATAGAAGAGTAAGGTTTCTAATGGCCCTTACCACACTTCTGGGAAAGCAGATAGCATAAAATATTTCCCAATCTTAGCATGTGAAACAAATGATAGTCAAGTAAATTGCTTACTATCTGGAAAAGGCTGTGGTCGAAAAAATAGGTGAAGTGAGGAGAAGAAGAGAGAGGGAGAGGTAGAGAACTGTTTGAAGAGCTAGTGTTTACCATCCCTAAATGGATCAGAATATGCATTTCCTATGCCATCTGTTTAATTCACAATCCAGCCTATTAAAGGCTATTGCAGTAAACCAGACTGAAAAATTTACCAGAATTTCTGTAGCTTTGGTGCTGGTGCAGTAGATGTTTACAAAGATGTATAGTTATACAAGCAAGTTAATTCCTTCCCCAAAGAACTTGCATTTCAAGATGAGACAGCTCAGGATCTGAGAATATGAACTATAAACTACCTTATAACTAACTCTTCTGACATCTTGCAAAGTCATCTTAGGTCTCTCACAGTGCTTCCTAGACCAGTGAATTTCTGAAAACATATGTGATGTGAAATATTTCTACAGAAAGCAAAACAACTAAAGAGCTAGAGCAAGCTTAGGAGTCTAATAGCACTGAACTACTGACGTGCTCTTTATGAAAGGTAATGAGCTGGACTGAATATGCATTGCAATAACATTACCTTTTCATGAAACATAAGTAGATTATTTAGTTTCTCTTTAATTTCTACTGTCCCGTATATTGTAACCATATTCTTGAAACACTGGAAGTTTTAAGTTTAATGTTAATCCCTGACAAAAAAATACCACAAATTCTTATTTGTAGTTCTCACAGGGCTACCTTTGGAAATCAGTTGACTACTGTTGGAAGAAACTGAGCAAAAATTCTGTGGGTGAACTCAGCAATTCTCAACTACTGTGAGGCAGTGAACCCTTCTTCACATTCAGTTGAAAGTAAAGTGCTGCATATGCTGACTCCGTATACCTCTGACTGCATTACTGACACACTATGATGGTGCTTTTACAACATCCATGCATTAGTCATAGGCTTATATAACTTCCCAGGCTGAAACAGGAACAACTGGAACAACCCAGAACAGGTTGTCCAGGGAGGGGGTTGAGGCCCGTTCCCTGGAGACATTCAAGGTGAGGCTCGATGAGGCCCTGGGCAACCTGGTCTAGTTGGGGGTGTCCCTGTGACTGCAAGGGGGTCGGACTAGATGACCTTTGAAGGTCCCTTCCGGCCCAGATGATTCTATGATTCTATGAAAGGGAACTCAAGAAATCATTTGCTTCAGACTTTCATGGAGAAGGGAGCCTACATAAGATTATCTAGTACCCAGTACAGTTGCATTTTGAAAACCTCCAGTTTTGTTCTGGATTCCTTACCCAGGGATCCCACCACTTCCCTGGGGAACTTCTTCCTGTGAATGACTGATCTCACTGTGAAGAATTCATTTCTTTTATCAAGATGAAGCCTCTCCTGATGTAATTTGCACGCATTGCC
The DNA here is from genome assembly GCA_004320125.1 of Scolopax mira. Classification (NCBI taxonomy): domain Eukaryota; kingdom Metazoa; phylum Chordata; class Aves; order Charadriiformes; family Scolopacidae; genus Scolopax; species Scolopax mira. Next base: position 54,197 of record BJBW01021117.1, read on the forward strand.
CCTTGTCCTCCCCTTGTGGGTCCTCGTGAAGAGAGAGCCTCTGTCCTCTATGTAGCCACCCTTTAAATATGGGAAAAATATGATAAGGTTCCTCCTAAGGCTTCTCCACGGTGAAAAGATCAAACTCCTCCTGTCCTTCCTCATAGAGCACATTTTCCAGCCCTTTGATAACCTGGGAGCCTCCTGCTGTCGCAGGAACGTGAACCAAGTGCACCTGCAAGATGAGTGAATCTTCATGTCATTATAGATTAACCCAAGACGTTAACATCTTACGTAAATGTTTTGTGAACGTTGCACCCATGGAAATCACAAATTCTTTATTGTAGTTAAATGAAGGAGATGGCTTGGTCGGCCCCGGGAGGGCCCATGGTGTTGCTTAGCTGGTACGGGAGGGCATGTTGGAGCTTGTTGGTCGCAGGCCTTGGTGGAACCAGACAAGCTAATCTAGGGTGCTTGCTCTCCATCCTCCAACAATAGAGGAGGAACAAAGGATGATT
>BJBW01021126.1:0-11194 GCA_004320125.1 Scolopax mira
GAAAGCTGTCCTCTCCATGCCGCCTCCTCCCTCCCACCCAAACCCATCAGCCTGCCTCCCCGCATTCTCCATCTTCGCTGTCACTTCTCAGATTGACTCTACACAGAAGATTTGCAGCTGTAGGTCTAGAGCAAGCAACTGCTGGCAACCTGAAGGGCTAAGGGCAAGGAAAAATTCTCAAGCTTAGCGAGAAAGCAGCAGAGAAAAGCCCTTAATCCAAACCCCAGGGGAGGCAGGAGATTGTCCCAGTTCAGCCAAAGATCTGGGACCGCCAGGATACCCACTGCTGCTTGGTCAGCAAACCCAGATGGGTTTGCAGCAGGATGCTACGGGCTGAACTGAAATCCCCTGCTGCCCCTGACAACACAGCACAGCGAAGCCTGACAGATCGATGGTGGCGAACGGCACGGAGCTAGAAAGTGAGGCCAGGTGGGTGCTGGGATTTCTGCCACTGCCCAAGGCCCTAGAAGTCATTACTCATCACGGCAGCTTGACCAACTGACAGCATCCCAGGGCACAATGATCAGTCACATTTAGGAGCCTGACACTGGACTCAAAGCCCCTGGGCAGGAACCAGGGCATGGGCACAGCCAGTGGAGGGAGAGACAGGAGGCTGATCGGGGAGGAGGAAGAGGCTGGTGGTTCAGCTCTGGGGTGCTGGCTCAGAGGGCATGGGGAGAACCTGCATAGGACCTACTGCCAAAGACATCTGTGGTCCAGGTATGTTCAAAGAGCACTGTGGGGAATGCCTGCCAGGCACCAGCCCACACCATCTACAGTCACAAGAGCTAAATTAATGCTCCAGCACTTGGGCACTGGCACTCACAATGCCTGCGTGCCACGCTTTTCATAAACAAGTCATCTGGAAAATAAGTAAGCCTGCAAAAATCCAGCCCATCACAAGTTACCAAACCTGTTTCAGAGTAAAACAACCTCCAGCAGCTCACGTCAGGAGCCTGGTGGTGGAGGCGACCCCAGACTCCCCAGCACTGGGGCTCCCGAGGTCCCAGCAAGGATGGCAGCAGATACAACGTGGGACTCCTTTCAAACAGGAAGATGTCTCGGGTGTCAGAGCCAAGAAAAGCTGGTGGGATTTTCCCTCTGGAGACCTAGAGCTTTTGAAGTGCAGAAGCAATCAGCTGGGGCACGTAGGAAAAGCTCACGGACCATCTCTACACTGGGGCTGGTGGCCAGCGCTGGCAGAGGACCAGAGTTCCTGGTCCTCTTGGGATTCATCCCTTCCTGGGCTCCTACCAAGCATTGACCTCTCCTCTCTCCCATACTCAAGAAAGTACCTGAGCTGGGCTTCTCTGGGGGCCTGCCAAGAAAGCAAGCTCAAACCCACCAAAGAGAGGGCGGACTCAACAGCCTGTCTGTCCCCCTGGATTTGCTGAATGGGCGCTTCTCCTACAGGCCTGCAGAAGGATCCCCAAGGTTTTCCCCACAGCTCTCAGCACCACAACACACTTCCTCCCTCTTAGCGTTCAAAACCACCAGAGATCTTCAGAACGCGGAGGGATTTTTCTCTCAATTTCCCAAAAAGGCACTGCAAGCTAGGTCAGAGAGAAATCTACCTCCATGCCCTGAAACAAATCAGAGGCAGGAGCAGAACCTCTACTTAAGTCCCTTCCCACTGGTGGCACCTCCACTGAGGACAGGCAGCTGGGACATCCCCAAGCAAGCTCTGATGTACCCAGCCTCAAATCAACCACGTCCCACAGAAAGATGGGACAAACATAATAATACCCCACAAGCGAGTCCCTTTTTCTAGCTGCTGCCTTCTGACCCGTGCTTCAGTCCTCGCAATGTATTTTTCCCCCTTTTTGGACAAAATAAATAAAAAAGGCAACATATCAACCTCATGCTAGTGCAACTTTCTTTTTCAGCCCTGGAAGGAGGTTCCCCACGCGGGGGAGATGGCAGGTTCCTCCACGCAGGCAGGAGGCATGTGCCTGGGGCAGCAAAGGCAAAGATGGAAGAAAAAAAAAATATGTTTCGTTTTGAGACCTTGACACAAGCAGAACGACAAGAAGCAAAGAGAAGAGGGTGCGTTGTTGGCTTTTTTTTTTTCCTCTCCCCTTTAAGCGCTACAAAAACAGGAAACAAAGGAGAAAACATCTCACAGGGGGGAAGGGGAGGTAAGTGCTTTATACGCCCACGAAAGAAAGATTAACCACATATTTTATTTACTGTTTGTATTACGGTTGCACCGTGGAGTTCAAGCGATTGCGAGCCAGGGCTCTGTGGGTTTGTGCAGCACCTAATGCCGAGCATCCCCCTGCATCCCCCAAACCCACCTCTGCTCCGAGCCAGCCCTCTGCAGACACCCCCCTTCCTCCCCCAGACACTCGCCTCCGGCCTCTTTTCGCCCAGCACGAGCTCTCCTTGCCCTAATTGCCATCTCACAGCTGAGAAAGCACCAGTGCTGGCCCCCAAGGAGTTTTGAGCCCCTTTTCCCCTCCGAGTCGGAGCGTACCCAGGTGGTAAGACACCCTTTGAGAGGAGCCGGCAGCAGAACCAGAGTAATAAATGCTAACAAAGGTGAGATGATGGAGAGTGTGTTTGCAGGTTTCCATCCTTCCTCCAGGCAAAGGGGACCACCCCCGTCACACCAGGTCGATGTTGCACCCACACAAGTCCCCCGCACCACTGGCAGGGCTCTGAAGCCTCCAAACTTTGACTCATTTCTCAATTAACAGTTTCCCAAACGCCAGCCACACATGGAACAAAACTCTCATGACGGGGCCTCCCCCGGACCTCCCAACCCTGGCGTTACTCATCCACCCCCCCGGTCCTCCTTCCCCGGGATGCTCCGGGCACTGTTCACTGCCACGGGGTGAGCAAGCAGCCAGGAATCCCGGGCCCAGTTCCCACAGGCAGGAATCCGTCACTGGCTGAGCGCACGGCACCCCAGTTTGGGAGCCACCGTGGCCACCTTCCTTGCTGGCTGGCAAGGAACAGCTTTCAGGCAGAGACCTGCCCAAGGGCCAGCAACCTGCCAGGCGCTTTTCCTTGAGGCTCTTCCCTACTCCAGCCAGTTCATGGAGGAACTGCTTCAACTGCAGGAGGGATCCTTCAGGCATGCCATCCCCCAGCTTCGGGCCGTCCTCCATTGCCCCAGCCTCTGAGCACCCAACCGAGCCACGCGCCCAGCGGGAAGAGACAAGCTTATCACGGCAGAGAAAGGAAATTAAGATAAGGCAGGTACCGAGGGATTTCGCCAAGGTCACAAAACGAGTCTGCAGCCCTACAATACAGCCGTCTGACGCGTTCGGTGTCTTGGCCACACATCCTAAAATTTCACACCAGGGCCAAAAAAATTCAGCCTAGCTGGTGGCAGCCTCCTGCCAGGTCATTAGCAGCGAGCATCCGCAAGGAGCGGCGAACATCCAGCCCTAACAACTGCAGCAACAACAACAAAAAAACAAAACCAAAAAAACCCAAAAAACAAACCACCAGAAAACCCCACACAGCAAGAGCGGGAATAGATGAGATCAAAGTGTCCTGGAAAAGGACCTGGAAAAATAGTTTTGGTCCCTGGCGAAGGCTCCCGGGAAAGGCACACACCAGCCCCATCCCAGCCCTGCGCTGCCCTCCCGGGGTGGCTCCCCACCCTGGCAGAGGGAGACCAAAATGACTCCCTATAAATAGAAGCAGAAAAGTGCTTCTCCAAAAGCCTGGCTGGGTCTTTCCCCTTCCAGTGCGTGTGGCAGAGCCGTTGGCACCTCCGCGGAGGTCTCTGGTTTTCCCCAAAAAAACCTGGAGAGGAAAATAACCTTCCTGTGAGCTCAGGCTGGCTCCTCTCCGCACAGAGCCATCCCCCCCCCTCCCAGGCCTGGCCATCCAATTGGAAAGTAATTATACTGCAATTTTTATTTATGACTTTTTTTTTATTACTAAATGGTGACTCATTTTGGCAACATTAAAATACACAGGAAATCATCCCCATTTTACAGTAATCACCATTCAATTCATTGTTAAATATTTATTTGGCGGACAAGCGCCGGGCCTCTTTCGAAGGGTTGGAGGGCGAGCAGAGGGGCAGCCCTGGGGGGGCAAAAGGGGGAAGAAGGTGGTGGTGGGGTCATGGCCAGGTTGCCCACAAAGTTGTTAAATGCCCATCACAAACTTTGGGCTGGGGAGCCGGGGGTGAAAGCTCCTGCCAGATGGTCTGGCCAGGAGCGAAATACAGACTTGCTTTCCCTTGAATCCAGTGCTATGCCCTGTGCTGCTTTGGGAAAAGGCGGGGGGCAGCCCTATAACCCAAACCCCATGTGTAAATGCCCCCCAGCGAGGAGCTGTGGGTCCCTGACACGAGACGGGGATGGGGGTGGCAGCCCTGGCAGGAGGCGGTGGGAAGAGCTGGCAGTTTGACATTCACGAGCCTTACAATGGAGGGGGGTGCCGTGTCTGCGGCCGCTTTGTGTCCCCTCAGCAGGGGGGAAGCCCCATTTCGGGGTGACTCCACCTCAGAGGCTGCTGGGCTGTTCTGCCTTCCCCCAAATGGCTGCACACCCCAGCAAGAACCAGGGGGGACGACCCCTCCAAACCTCCCAGACCAGGACCTTGACCCTTCCCTGCACAGCCCAGACCCCAGTGGCTGTGGGTCCTATGGTTGAACGGCTCCAAAGGCTCCCGGTGTGGACCTCCCTTCCCTGTGGGACCCTCCCCTCCGGGCGCCCACGGGCTCTGCCACCGCTCGGCTGGAGCGGCCACCTAACATGTCCGCCGTGAGGGGACCGGGCGGAGGAGAAGGAGGAGCAGCGCCGGGGTGGGTTTTGCGTAGGCCCTACACAAACACCAGCCTTTGGGGAAGGAAGAAGGTGGCTGAGGAGAGCCCAGACAAACCCCACCACCCACCCACCCCCTGTCCCCATCTCCACCAAGGTCCGACTCACCCTGATCTCATTGCGGCGGATCTCCACGTCGCAGACCGAGTGTCCCTGGTGGGCCCCGCTGTAGTAGCAGCAGAACTGGCAGACGGCCACCTGCTCGGCCTCGCAGTGGTAGAGGCGGTAGGCGTTGTGCTGGGGGCAGCTCCAGGCCCTCACGTCCTCCGCCTCCACCAGGAGATGGCCCCGGGCGGTGGAAGGTTGCTGGAGGTGGGTCTGGACGTGGGACTGGCAACAGGGGGCTTCGCACCTCAGGCAGATCTTCTGGGCGGGCAGTGGAGGGCCCCGGCGGCAAAAGACGCAGTGCAAGACGGTGGGGGGCTTCTCCAGGTTGAGGGAGTTGAACTTCTCCACGATGTTGGTGAGCTTCAGGTTCTTCTCCAGGTTGGGCTTCTGGTTGTAGGCCTGGTTGCACTCCGGGCAGCGCACCAAGCCCGACTCCTTGGCCCAGGCCTCCCCGATGCAGCCCCGGCAGAAGTTGTGCTTGCAGGGCAGCTGGACCGGCTCCACGAAGACGTGCAGGCAAATGGGGCAGATGAGCTCCTCTTCGAAGCAGTTCTTCCAATTCTCGGCCATCTCTGCCAGGCAGCCTCTGGCGACAGTTTTCCACACACCACCACCCCCACCACTACCCTCCTCCTCCTCCTCCTCCTTTTGGGTCGCTCAGTGCGGTCTAAGGGCGGACGCCGGGGTCTGTCCTCCCTGCAAAGGAGGGGGGAAGCCAAAGAAGGGGGGTGTGTGGGTGGTGAACGGATGAGGGGGGGTCCCCGCCGTGTCCTGTCTGTGTCCGTCCCCCTCAACTCGCCCCATAAATAATGAACCCCAGATAAACCCCAGCTGATCTTAAAAACACCGACAAAACGCCAGGGCAGCACTCTAGGAAATCGCGACGGCCCCGCCGCTTCGTTAAAAGAAAATAATAATAAAATAAATAAATAAAGCAAACCAAACGATTAAAAAACAAAACAAAACCCCACACTACCCCAGTATTATAGGATTTACAGCCCAAAAGTCTCAACCACCCCTAAAAAGCCGTTTGTTTGTTTGTTTCTTCTTTTTTTTTTTTTTTTAAGCCCCCAGAAGGTGAATCGCAACTTACCAAAGGTTGAAAAAAATCCATACAAAATCCAGCAGCGGAGTCCAAGTTCCATATAAAGCTCCTAAATTTAGCGCTCCGGATCGGATTTTTCTCTTCTTAGGTTTGCCACTGACATTCAATATTTTAAAGGGACTTTTGTCCCCCCCCCAACCACCACCACCACCAACCTGGCGAACAGCTGAGAGCACCGACTGGCTGTATTTCTCCTCCCTCTCCCCCTGATGGGAGTTGGGAATGGGGAGGCTTTTAAAGGAAACAGATCAAAGGGGTTAAGCTCCAAAATGGGAAAAGGAGGAAGGTTTAAAAAAAAAAAAATAAAAAATAATAATAATCGCGACGATGACGATGGCGAAAAAGCGAATTCTCTCCGCGGCCCCAGAGATTTGCTTCTTACCCGGCAGAGCAGCTGAGAAAAAAAGGAAGAGGGAAAAAAAAAAAAAAAAAAAAAAAGACAAGACAGGAAAAAAAAAAAAAAAAAGAAGAAAAAAACCCCAAACCCTTCTCGCCTCGAGATTGCGAGGGCTTGAATGGGAGAGCTGGGTCATTCAGAGCAAACCCCTCCAACGCTGCCGGAGAGGGATGGGGGGAGGACGGGCTCTGCCGGGGGGGGGGGGAACCAAACCCCGCGCCCCCCAAATCAACCTGCTCCGAGCCCACCGACCTGGGGGGGTGGGGGTTAAAGGCGAACGGGGGCGGCGGGGGGAGAAGGAAAGCTAGCCCGGTCTCATGGCCCGCCGGGGGGGGAAGGCTGCCCCCCGACGCAACAATGCGATGGAGCCGGGGTTCCCGGAGAGGAAGGGAAAGAGGCGGGGGGATGGGAAGGGAAGGGGGGGGGGGGCGGGCGTCCGAGCCGCCCCCCGGCGCGGCTTCCCCCCGGACCGGCCTCGGCGGGGAAGGGGCGAGGCGGCGGAGGGCAGAGCGGTTCCGGGCGAGGCGAGTCAGCCCTCAGCCATTTTGAGCTGCCCTGCTGGAGAACGGAGACGCATGAAAAATAAAATTAATTTTTTTAAAAAAATAATAATAATAATTAAAAAAAAAATTTAAAAAGGTGTTTAAAAAAAAAAATAATTAAAAGTCACCGGAACAAAAACCCCCCCCCCGCCCGGCGGGGCTCTGCGGAGGGGCTGCGGGGAGCCGAGCCCAGCCGTCCCGTCCCGCCGGGGCCGCTCAGCAGAGCCCCCCGCGCCTGCCCCCGCCGCCGCCGCCTCCTCCAGCCATCTTGGGCTCGCCCTGGGCGCCGCCCGCTCGCCCGTCGGAGCCCCACGCCCCGGCCTTCCTCCCGCCGCCCCCGGGGAGGCGGCCGCGGCCCAGGGAGGGGGGGGGAATGGAGAAGTGGAGGGAAAGGAGGGGGGGGGGGGGGGGGGGCACGGATCCCCGCAGCGGAGGAGGGGGGGGGGGGGAAAGGGGAGGGCGGCGCCTGGGCTCAGCCCCAGCGCGGGGGGCCGGGGCGGCGGCGGGGGGCGGGCATGGGGGCGGCGGCGGAGAGATGGACCGGGGCGGGCGTGGCGCACCGAGGAGGGGGCCGCCCCGCTCGGGCGGTGGGTGGGTGGGAAGCGGAGCGGAACGGAGACGCCGGTGCCGGTGGGTCCCGCCGGGCGCTGCCGCTGCCACCGCCTCGGAGCTGCCGCTGCGGCGGGACCGGCCCCGCCCCGCCCCGAGAGCCCGCCCACCGCGCGTCATCGGGCACCGCCCACCGCCACGCCACGCCTCCAGGCGGTGCCCGCCTTAAAGCGGGCACGGCCGGCGGTGGGGTCCACCCCTGGTGCTCGGCGCTGCGCAGGTTCTTTGGTCGCTGTCGTGCAGGGTTGGCCCCGCGGCTGGAAGGCCAGCCCCCGAGCAGCCCGGGCTTGTCCCCAGCAGCGGTAGGGCCATCCTGCCCGGCCACCAGCATCCCTACATGGCTGGGAGCCGGGGTCACTCAGGATGCTGGTCTCCAAAAAGGAGCTAATCATCGTGGAAGCAGCTCCCATCTGAGCCACAGCTGGTCCTGGGTACCAGAGGTGCCCGCTGGGGGCCTTCTGCATCCCTCTCACCTCCCCCCTGGATTGGCCGTTACTTTGCAGGGGAACTTTTCAGGGGTGTTTCCTGACAGCCGTTTGTCCCACGGGGTCTTTCCAAAACCCGCAGCCCCGGCACCTCCCACCGGAGCCCGGGGCACAGAGGTGTCTCTGTTAGCAGCTCTCCCACCAAATGTTTCCGCAGCTGTTTCACAGGACACCATATACCCAACCCCTGCCAAATGGGCTGGGCCGCTGGGAATCAGCACGTTGATGGTGTAAATCTGTTTCCCACCGGCAAGGGTGGGGGTCACAAACGGCTTTGAAACAGGGTGTTTTGACCAAAAAAAACGTTCAGGGTGGACAGCCAGGTTTATGGTGGAGTGACAAGGAGGCAAAGGCTCGGATGGTGGCTTCAGGACCTGGCCCCAACCTTGCCCCTGGGTGACGATCGCTGATAGCAATTTGCCTCTGGGAAGGATTTGGCAGGAATTTCCCAGATGCAGCCTCAATTCCATGAGCCAAAGCATCCAGAGGCACCACCCAGCAGCGTCTACTGTAGCACCCTATAGCCCCGGTGCCATGGGGCTGCCTGCTAGAGGGATGAGCATCCTACAGCACACCCGAGGTAGGGCTGATCCATGTCTTTCTACACTTTCCTTTACAGGAACCCTCTTGTGCCCAGGCTGGTCCTGTCAAGAGACACCCTGGTAAGGAGACAGTGATGGGTGCCAGCCTCTGCCGTTCCCCTCTCACTTCATGCTTTGATGGGACATTGGGGAACACCTCTACCTGCTGTCTGCCTCCTGCCCAGCACACCCCAGTCCTAAAATGCTGCCCCAGGGCAAATAATAACAGCATTGTACCCCAGCACACCCCACGACGCTGATGAGGCAGCAGCTGGTTCGCAGCACCTGGGCTGGTTTAGGATGCCTCATTCACCCCTCATTTCTGGGTGAGGCTCACACAGCCTCTTTGCCCACAATAAAACTTATTTTGGGGTTCAGCCATCTGGGAAAGCCCACCCAAGGATGGGGTCTCACCCTGTATCACCCTCTTGGCCGCCCTCCCTCGTCCCTGCACACCCAGCCTGAGGCCGATTCCTGCAAAGGGAGCGGTTTGGTGTGTGATTCCTCTGTCAGGCCCCGAAGCCCATGGGCTGTACGTCTCCTCCTGCGGGGGTTTTACAAGCCATCCAGCAGCTGGGACCGGTGGGAGCTGGGCAGGGTGGTGCGGGATGCGTCAGAGCCGCTGTCGGCCGGCCCAGCCGGGGCGGAAGCAAACCTCTCCTCGAAAAGTCAGCACAAAACTATTTGTGACTCTCACTCCTTCACAAACACAGGCAGCACTGGGCAGCCTCTGGGGGGACAGCCACTGTCCCCACCCCATGCAGGGCATGGCTGTCCCGCAGGGGCTGCTCGGAGCCCCCCCACCCCATCCCCCCCTCCCCGGCTGGGGAAGCCGGATGGTATTTAGCAGGATTTAAAAGTAGAAGGTGGATGGGATGGGGCTGAGCCAAGCTGAAAGCTTTATCCTGCTCCAGGGCTGGGAATCCTGCTGCCCTGGGGACTGGCAGTGGCCCTGCTGTTGTCATACCCATGCCTGGATGATGGATGCCATCTCCCTGCCCGGCCCGGAGAAAGTCAGGAGCTCCAAGTCAGGCTGGGGCATCACAACCAGAGCCAGCAGGAGCTGCCCGGGCCAGGGGAGGGGAGGGAAGGGGGTGAAGGCAGGGACAGAAGAGGATAAAATTAGACTGAACTGCATTTTTTTTCCCCTCCTTTTAGCTGCACAGCCGATTTTTACAGCTCTTCTGCCAGCTCCCATCCTGTCTCAGGGGAAGCAGCCGCCCCAGCGGGGGGAAGAGCCCCCAAACACCCTCCTGCCAACACTGGGTGACGATGGGCAGAAAACTGCAGAAAGTTTGCTCCCGCTTTGGGGTCCCCTCCACCAGGGTCTGGCCTGTTGTGGGTCCCCCAGCCTGTGCCAAGTGGCCCCAGAGATGATTTTTCGTGGAGTCCTGGTGCCTATCCCTCACCCCACCACTGCCCCCCCAAAACCACCAGGCCATTGTTCCCCTTCACCATCAGTCTCACTTCATCAGCCTTCAGTGCTGCCCTGGAGAACCCCCTGCCCCCACCAGCTTCCCTGGTGGAGTGCCAGCATCTCTGCTGAAGCCCCAATTAGCACTAATGGCTTTGGGCTGTGGGTACCCACCCACAAAGGGGCCAATAGAGCATCACCCCATGTCCTGCAGAGCCAGGGGGGTGTCACAGAGCAGGGGGGTCCTGCCATCAAAGTGGTATCGCTTGGCACAGAGAGATCTCATCCCTGGGAAGCTGGGATGCACTGGCTGGTCCACAGAGCCCTGGTGCCTTTGTCACAGTGGGCAGAGGACAAGGGGGGGGCCACACTCTTCAGCTTGTGTTGAGGACCTGCCTCTGCTTCCCCGGACAGACTCAAGCCATGTTTAAGCAGCCACAGAGATACAAACCCCATCTTTTCTTTGTGGGGCTGTAGACCCTACTGAGCTGATGGGAGAGGGAGGGTGTTTGCACAGATTTACAGTGATGGGGTGTTGAAGTGACAGCTTCCCTGCCTGCCACCACCCCGTCCCTAGAACGTTCCTGGAGGCTCCAGCACCTTCCCCAGAAGCCTTGAGCCTTCTGAAAGTAATACAAAGTGATGTGTGCTTCTTGGGTCGTTTATAACTCAATTAACTCGCCAGAGAGAAGCCATCATCGCCCTTCTGCCACCCTTCCGTGTAAGCCGGGTGAGGTGGCTTAGTGCAATGGAGAAAAGCTCCCCCCGCCCTGCTCCGGGTGATTAATGTGTTGAAGGCTTTCCCTGAAGTTTTAAGACTGGGTTTAAGGATTTAAGGAACTCCCAGGGTGGCAATACCCTGGGTTGCAGCACTCAATCCATCTGCTTGTGGCTGTCCCCTCTTCCCAACTTGTCTGGAGGAGGAAGGGAACAACCCATGGAGGAGGAATGACACAGAGGTCCCCATGGCTGGTCACCCCCTGCCCCAGCCCAGGGAGCATCACCAACAGGGACCACTTGTGCCTGGCCATCCCATGCATGCACGTCCCCACTGCATTGTCACACTTAGAATCATAGAATCATAGAATTGTCTGGGTTGGAAGGGACCTTTGAGATCATTGAGTCCAACCATCAACCTCACTCTGATAAAACCATCACTAACC